>CAUJBZ010000229.1:0-83871 GCA_963082915.1 Dolichopus griseipennis
AAGAACAATACCGAACTGAAATTTGGTACCTTAAACTAAAAATTGCGTATTTTAATGTTTTTTAAAATTCTAAAACCTCAAAGCATATTTAGCATTTAGTAAAACGGATTCAAACCCTGGTCGGATCATATCTAATAAAAATATGGTTTACACTTTATATCCTAATGTAAAATGTACCCGCCACATCTGAAATGGAAGGGCTGAATCAATCGCTTTTTCCTTTGTATGTGGAAGGGAACTGTTTCTAAAAAAATAAATAACATTTAGTAAGAATCTATCGTCGCTTTTTCTGTTCCTAAAATCCGAAAAGAATAAAGGAAGATGATACAGTTTGAATAACTCCCACATGCCTCTGAAAAAACCATTAAAAAAAATCTCCCATTTATTTTAAAAAGCCCGTGCAACGCCGAGAAGCTCGTAGTATATAAAATTTAGTATTCTATATTATAATTTAATTTGTATAATTTAAGTATAGTACTCTATTAACTAAAAACTTATTTTAAATTAACTATATAAACCATTTAGCTCTGTAAACTAAATTAATTTGGAAAGTTTAATTTTTATTATAAAAAAAAACTACATCTGATAATAAGTTACCAATACGTCACTTACAATAAAATAGAATGAATCATTTCGGATAATTTAATAATCCATAATCTATATTGATTTTAATTAAATCGTTTCAAAATCGGTAAATTTAAAACAAATCTTTGGACAAATTGTTAATAAAAATTTAAGCACTTATAAAAAAAAACAAAACAAAATTGTAAAATCTTGTAATATAAATCAAAAGACTTAAGAGAGACACAAGTTTATTAGTTATCGATTTTTAATTAAAAAAAATCAACGTTTAAATCTCTTTATTTAATCAATTCAATTTATATTTAGAACAATATATATTAATTATATATATATATACAAAATATTATTATATATATATATATATATTAAATATATATTATCAATATATATATTTAAGAATCTTTAAATTAGTATTCTATATTGAACTTCAAAATAAAAATTTAAGTTTATTTAATAAGAAAATCTAAAAAAAAAAGAAAAACAAAATACATTTATTATTATTATTTAGTTAACTACTTAATAAGCTACTAACTATTTTTAAAACAAGAAATAGTAAAAAATTAAAAAAAAAACTTAAAAAAATAAAATAAAAAATAAAATAAAAAAATTCTTCGCGAATTAAAACTCAACTCTTGTCTTACCTAACCAATTTAAGATGGCGCATATTCTTATATAGTTAAACATATTATATATTATTATTATGTGTGTACATTGAATATTATGTACTTCAGTTATGGAGTGATGATAGATTGCGTCAAGTATTTCTTCTGTCAACCGTTTAATATGTTTTTGCAAGTTTTTATATTTTGTTTTATATAACGTTATACATATACATACCAGATATAAGTATCTTAAGATTCTTTTTTTTTTGTGAAGATTTATAACTCCTGGATTAACTCTTGTTTTTCAGTTGTTGTTGTTGCATTTTTTTTTAAATGCTTCCCAATAAAGTATAAATGGCGGCAAGACATGGATGACAAAATCAGTAGAAAAAAAAAATAATTATTCCATACATCAAAACAGAAATTCCGAAAATTAAAATCAAAAAATAAAATTAAATAAGAAATGTAAGAAATTCTATTACAATTCGTGATGAAACAAAAAAGCTGAAATGTTAACTAAAAAAACCCTACATTGATTAAAAGAAGCTACAAGAAGGCAACAGCAATATACACAATATAAACAGATTCAAATTTTTGTCAATTTTGATGTCCTTTCGTCAAAATATCAAAATTCAAAAAAAAAACTATTTTAAATTAATTCAAAGGATTTGCCGGTTTTAAAGATTTCGTTGCAAAGGTTCTTGGCTTTAGCTTAAGTTCGTTTTTTTTTTTTTAGGTTTTTTCCGTCTGTTCTTGGTTTTTATCCATTCTTTATACAAAAATAATTGCATTTGGAATAAGTTTGGCTCGTGAAAATTGTAGATTACAATTCATTCAACAAAAAAATAAACTGTTTTTAAAAAATTCAAAATTAAAATCAAACTACAACAATATTATATATTATAATAAAATTATTCGTTCATTTCGGAATTCGGTATCTTTTGATCATTATTCGAAATATTTTTTAATTTATTAAATATTATTTAAAAAAAATATATATATTTTTTTATTAATATAAATGTGATTCGTATATTATAGAATACAAATTTAACGAACATTATTTCAATGAAAGAAAAATGGTTTATATGAAGATTTTAATGAGTGCTAAACTTTTTCTATATGCTTTTTTTCGTAAAATTAATTGGTTAGAGTTTTTTGTCGTCAGTCGTAATAATGTCTTCAAGCTGCCTAATATTCTTTATTTCTACTGACAAAATAATAAACTAATTATAAAAATATAAAAAAATTATTATTTATACAATATGAATCGATTAAAAATAGCAAATTTAGCACATGTCTGATTGAAGTCCGACTATTGAAAAAAGGTATAAAAGTATTATTGGTGTTGCATACGCATTCACTGACAGACTTTGAATTAAGAGTCCATTTCAATAAATCATCATTGTAATATACACTAAGAGCGCACATCATTTTAAGTACGGGTAATAAATTTAAGAAGGATGAGTAACGGCAGATTGGGTACTTTATCTTAAGTGATCCGGAGTCTTAGAAGATATTATCTATTAAAACGTGAACGACTTTATTTCTCAGCTGAACCGAAGTGATTTGGTAAACAAATTTTATTAATTCGAAACATAAGTTTTTAAGCTTGAAATAATTAAAAGAGATACTATTTTATGATACTTAGCTTCCTATTTAAGTTTATTGAAGCTTTCTCATTTAAATTTAGATTTAGGAAACTTATTTTTATTGTTAACAGATAGTTACTGGAAATCCTTAAAGCAAAAACCCATACTGGCATCATTGTCATTATATATTTGTCTGCCATAATTCTCCTATTAAAATTCAGATTGATTGGCTCAATTCTCAAATCAAATAATTTAAAAACTATATTATCTTGTACGAAAACCCCTGTACAATTACACTAGGAGTCATTCTAGAGTTTCTGAGTTAAATTTTTTTTAAATACATTAATTTTGCATATTGTTTCTTTATTCCTCTTCTAGCGGTAGGACAAAAGCCACGTTTTTTTTTTTAAGAGATTTCCGGAGTAAGCCTACATTTCTATTTTATTTTAAAAGCCTAATTGATTAATATAAAAGTGTTACAAAAAAACTTCCTTATTAACTAAATTTTCAGTCACTGTTCCTTTCGAGGCTTGTTTCTGTTTGGGTCCTCATAAAATTTGAATTTTTAAGGATTTAAATTAATGGAGAAAACAAATAAATAGCCAGACTTTTCTGATAATTAATAATGCCACTTTTTTTTGTTTTTCAAATTTATTTTTAAAAATGCTGTCAAAAATTTTCCTTTTAATGATTTATCGATTTAATTCTTATGACTCATTTTACAATATTCTTTTTTTATCGACAGTGATCTTTAAAATTATTTAAATCTATTTATGGAAAAATTCTAAATTTTTCTTTCTATTTTAAAAACTTTGTAATTAAAATAAATTTTAACATTTAAACATATATTTTTTTTAGAAAATAAAAAACAAAAATAATATTGAAAAATTTCAAGAATTTAACATATTATTAAAAATTATCATAAGACAGCCTTAAATTTAACTTTCAATTTAAAAAGACAGAGAAATAATTTATATGTATATGTACAAATTATAAAAAAAATATTACAACACATTAATTGATCATGGCTTAAAGAATCCTCTATGCAATAATAGCACAATAAAAACAAAAATAGTTTCTGAAAATACTCCACCATTCAATACAATTTTAATTAATGAAAACATACAGAGTTACCAGCTAATAAAAATGATTAACGAATGTTTAAAATTGTTTTTTAGTGAAGTAATCAAAGTTTTAAAAATTATTTATTTTAAACTTTTAATAGTTCCTTAATCCGAGAACTGCAACTATTTAGTTCATTAACAGTTTGTAATTACCAAAGATACTTTTCAAGAAAAAATTAATTGGCTTTTTTGCAAGTTAAAGGAATTTGTAAACGGTTTTAAGAATGCAAAGTGAAACTCTTTGCGAAAATTAACAGCAAGATTTATTACCAATCGGATTCATCAGTCAAGATGGATTCTAGACTGGTTAGATAGACTGCACGGCTAATCTAATATTTGGAAATTGGGGATTGTAATTATGCAATATTCAATCATAGTTTTTTTTCAATTAATACATTAATGAATAAAACCACCATTTTGTTACATTACTTGTCACAGTTAATTCAAGTTTTTCTAATTCAGTCAACAATAATAAAGTTGATTTGATTAACTAGTCTACAGTGATCTGATTAATGGCAACTCATTTCGTAGGTGATGGTTTTTAAAGGAATATTTACAGAGATACCCATGGGTAATGCAGTTTTTAAAGAAATATTAACAACCCCATACCAGTGGGTAATGCATTTACCCACTGCCACATTTTCAATAACCTAATCCGATTAAGGCTTATTTTGTTGTTGTAAAAAAAAACTTGAGGTTCAGTGATTTCAATTATAGTATGTTCGGGTTCAATGTATGAAAAAGATTTAGTTCTGAATAATTTTAAATTTCTTAAAATACTTAGAGAATTTTCGCTTTAATTAAATGATTTCAAAAGCTAAAGTACTTGGCAAGAAAAATTGCAAGAATTAAGACGGACAAATAACCTTAATATAATAGCAAATTGTTGGTTACACATCCAACAAGATTTTCTTGCATAAAAAAAGTTGGATTTGTTTGCTATTAGATGTGCTTCAAGGTTTATTTAAGAGCAAATATTTTTGCAAATGAAATTTATTTTAAATTCAATGATAAATACAAGTTCAGAAACCTGTAAAAAACAGTAAAAACCAACGGTATACCAATCAAATTTAGAACAAATTTGGAATATAATTCAGAAAGAAGTCATTAATTAATAATATTTTAAACTTTTCGTTAATTTATCATAAATTAATAAAATAAATAAATAAATTATTACTAAATATAATGGATTGTTAAAATAAAATATTAGTTAATAACGGGTGGCAGGCACAGTGGTTATGGCACCGACCTTTCATGGGAAAGGCCCAGGTTCGAATCTTAGTAAAAGTGAAAATAACTTTTCTGGTTTTCGACCCGACTCAGATTGTACCTATTGAAAGTCTAAGACGTTTCTACATGTCATAAGGCCTAGTACTAAATTGTAAGTAGAATTCATTAAGATCAATTCTATAAATGTAAGTCAAAAATCAAAATTATTACAATTTAGCCGTGATGGAAAAAGGTTGTCTATCACTTTTAACTGATACTTCTATCAGTAATTGTAGCTTATACAAAATTAAGAAGTTATTACTATAAATATAATAGATATTATGTCTTCTTTTTCTTCAATATTATTTTGATATATATATTATATAACTTGCTATAGATATGGTTTGAATATCAATTATACATACAATTCAATATTATATCGTATTTAAAGCTATTTTATATTTTTTCTTCTTGAATTTTTTTTGTTAAGTTTTTTTTCAATGCATATACCATATTATATTTTAACTCTATATATTTTGTCTATTTGTTTGGTAAAATATATTATATGATGTATACCGACAGTACAGTACCAACATATTCAATGCATACCTTAGCCATTTATATGATATGATCGAATCTAATCGAGTTTTGCTTCAAAAGATCTATTTTCGTATTAATTAAAATATGTGGAAAAATTCAAGGCATAGGTAGGTAGGCATAGAAAATATTTCGCCAGTCCTTAAATTTGATTTTTAATCAAATTTCACACTTATAAAACTAATATGATTAATTTTAATTAAGCTTATTTCATTTTAAATGAAGGATAAAAAGAACTTGATTTGTTAAAATTACTTTGAATTGAATTGATGATATGTATTGTTACCATCTGGCAACATTTTAATATTTTAAAAATATTTTATAGATATTGATTCATGGTATTTTAATGTGAAAAATTCTTAGTCAGAAAAAATAAATTTTTTTTTTTGATTTTTTTTTAATAAAATTTTATAGACAATTAATGTTAATTTTATTTATGTCTTTGTTTTTTTTTTTTATTTTAAATAATTGCATTCTTAACAGAATTTAATTGCAACTTAAATTGCATTTATAATCATTCTGATGACATCCAAAACACATAATAAAAAATAAAATAAAAATTCTAAATTTTTGTAGCTATGATGATTTGCGCGTGCACGCAACTAAACACAAAATAAATATAACCATAAAAAAAAATACCTTAAAGGTAAGACATTTAAACCTGATTCCCTATATCTTTATAGTAAATGTGCGTCAGTTATTATATTTAAAAAATAGAAATAAAGGAATTGTATAAAATGAAATTGAAAATTATAATTGTGTCCTCTATTTATGTGTCTTTTGGATTAAAGTAGTCAAAATATTCAATAATTTTTTTTTTTAACCTTGTTGTTGTTTTTCTTAAAGATCACATCTTTATGGTGAATTTGTCCCAGGAGAAAAATTCTGTAATTTGAATTATTAAAAGGTTGATTAAGAATAAATCATTGAATGTTAATAAGTTAAAACATACAATGTATTTGTGGGTCGGCACCATAATACCTAGTACCTTTAATCCTGTATATGCATATAAGTGTATATGTCTTACATTAAATTTTATAAATGTTTTAAAAAGTTCTATATTTAAATAATCATTTACAATACTGGATATTGTGATTAATCATAGGATGATTCAGATTAAAATACTAAAATGATCTATTGGTGAGAAATTGTATCGTAGCACCCATATGATAGGTAAAAAGAGTATACTAAATTAGATTCTCAGACTCAAAGGTATGGATTGGACCAGAATCAAGAAGTAAATAAATCTTACTATGTATAACTCAAAAAATTAAGGAGATAGGATTCTGAAATTTCCATGAATTCGTTTTTATGCAATACTAATCCAGAAAGTTTGCTCCACGGGTTCGAGTAGCTGCCATACAACTCTTTTTTATATGAGCATTAACCTATAACTATAATGAAGCTGGATGTTTGAAATTTTATCAATAGCAATTAACTTTAGTGGCCAACTTCTGAATAAAATCTAGTTGTTATAGTTGAAATAGTTTGAAGAGCAGCCTTCCAACTTATATTTTCTTTCGTACATGATTGAAAGTTTAATAAGTAGTGTACTTAAAAGTTTGCCAAAAGTAATTAAACGGAAATATTATGTCTTTATCAAGGTCATACGAGTTTCATATTTTTAAGATTATGTGAATGGTGGATGGTTCCTGGGTTCATTTTTTTCCGGTATAATAATGTATTCGTTTAACTCAATCTTGTTTTAGATAGCCTCAAGTAATAAATACAGCTATGATATCTAAAAAAAACAATTATTTCTTATTCTCCATTTAAAATGAGTGCACTAGTGAGTGACGCACCCGTAATACTCTTTAAATGTAATCTACAAAGGTTGTCCACAATTAAATACACATTGACAATATTTTGTTTACAAATGCTATCAATTAAAAAAAAAATTTAATCTGACAGATAGCTCAGTGGTTCAAGTGGCAGCTTTTCAATGGAAAAGTCTCGGCTTCAAATGCTTGTCAGATCATATCAAATAAAAAAATTTTATAATTTTTAATTTATATCATAATATAAAATTTGATTAATAGCCTTATTATAGTTCTGACAGCTAGTGTTTTTAAATAAATATGCAATTTAAATTGTGTTTAATGAAGAATAAAAAATTATTTATTTATTTATATTTTTAATAGTTGAATTGTAAATTCTGTATTCTAAAAAATTAATGTAGCCCTACTTTACAAATGGCTCTTTATTTTATTTTGAAACTCTTCAATATTTGACATTTGAATACGTTTAAGAATGCGACTGCGTTACGAGAGCGTCTATTGTAGATAATTTTGTGTACAATTCAGTTACAATCTAATAAAGGTCCTGGTAGGCGATGGTTTAAGTAATATTTCAAAATCTAATGTGATTTCCAATATTAAAAAATAAAAAAATAAAAATAAATAAAATTAAATATATATAAACCATATATATAGGTACTAATTAAAAATTTTCATTCACAATGTCAAATGTAAGAAATATTTTGAAAATTCTTAGAAACTAGTAATGATTAAAACACTCTTTTATAATTAATTGAATGGAATTTTAAAGAATACCGATGGCACAAAATGATTAAAAATGTTAAATCCGATGTTGCAAGTTACAAAAACTATTGTAAAGTACACCCACTAAGAAGTTTCATTATTTTATACAAGTTCCATACAAGAATTTTTATTAAAATCATAACAATTGGTAATACATATTTGTAATAATAAAAATTAAGTGTCTTTTTATTGATCATTATACAACATCCGTATACCAATATTGTATTTGTAAAATATTTGCTTATTTGCCCTTATTCATCCGCTTTCAAAAGTCCAACTTTTTGAGAAACAACTGAGAGTGAAAGAGAAAGAAAGGAAATAAAAAAAAAACAAAAACAACAAAATCAAGAAAAAAGGAAAAAGGAAAATAAAAAAAAATGATGTGAAGTAATGTGACTCCAAGATTCTTAAAATATTCAAACAATTCCTTATTTGTAAGCTGTTTGATCTGGTCGATATTTTTTTCTTTCTTTGGATCTCTTGGACAAAACTTTTTCTCATTTGTGTCTTCTTGTGTCTATAAAAAACAAAACACATGGAGAAAAAAAATGAAGCGCGTAAATGTAAACTTTTTATTTGCAAAAATATGTTGTTGTTGTTATTTTTATAAATCTTTAAATATAAAATTTAAAGTAAAGTTTTAAATCGAATCGAATGAATAAAATATGTAATGCAAGATTCAGATCAAGTTTTTTATGTATGTAGGTATATAAAATTATAGGGAGCGCCTCGAAATCCCAAAAAAAAAAAATCCCAAATTCTAAAATCACAAATTTTGAAAATCCCAAATTACAAAATTTCAATTTTTAGTTAGTTATAAAATCAAGGTTATATTGTTTTCCAGAATATTTATATTTACTCGTAGTATGTATGTGTATGTATATGTGAGATTTTGAAACAGGTAGGATTTTAGAGTAGCTTACAAAATCATAGTTATGCGCCTTTTACAGACTGTATATATATATATATGTTTATGCATAACAGTTTAGGCAAGATTCTGAATTAGGAGGAATTTTAGAATTGAATTTAAAAGTAGTGTTATAGCTTTTTCCAGAACATTTATATATATTTTTATGGGAGATTCTGATTTAGTAGAGTATTTAGAGTTGTTTAGAAAATCAGGGTTTCAATAATTTGTTTAGCGGAGGTTTTGGAGGCGTCATCTCCCACTATTGGAAGTTCTTGAAAAAATATATTAATATAAAAAAATATATAGGAGGAATTTTATAGTTGGTTACAAAATTAATTATCATAACGATAGTGGTTCGGAATCTTGGGATTTTGGAATTTTGGATTTTGGAATTTTGGGACTTTGAATTTGGGATTTTGTATTTGGCATTTTGCATTTAGGATTTCGTACACAACCCAAATTATATAAACAAATCAAGAATCATATATAGATGCATATTATTATGTTGCAAGATATTTTTTTTATATATATACATTTATATATGACATATAATATATATTTATATGTACATAGATTTGTAATTTTATTTGCCTTTTTGATGATTTCCGACTTTATATGAAAAAAATTGTTTTATTTTGTATATATGGTAATGTATGTATAGTATGTATGTATTTATTCATTTTGAACATAATTTTTATGTATATACATATATATATATAATGTAATTTTTAAATATTTTTTATAAAATATACAAATACAAATACAAATATATAATTCTAAGATTTTTGAACTTGTGATTCAAAGTAAAAACCGATTAACTTGGTAAAAAGAATTTTGTACTAATTGTACATCCATTAAGGTAATTAGATCGGTTCTTTTTGTTTGTTTTCTTGTTTATTTTATATATATTTTTTTATATTTATATGAACCAGTATATATACAGACTTTATATAATTGATATATATATTCAATATACATATAATATAAAAAAGATTCTTTTGACAAGTTTATTTAATTATTTTGTATTTTTTCTTATGTAGAAATTACAATAATTTGTGTTTATATTTAATTTAAATGTTGATAATTAAAAGTTAAATTAAATAAATGTTTTTTTTTATTTTTTTTTTAATTCATTTTAGGAATCATGTATATTATGTGACTAAATTATATATTAATGGTGGTCATGGGCGTATTATATGTAATAAGTACTAGTGAATTCTACATTGTATGCACGGAGTAACCTTCTACATCTTATATTCTTTGAATTTAATTGAAATATTCCATTGAAGTTTATTTTCAACTGTAAATTGTTAGAGCCAATGAAAAAATTTTAATTATTTATCTAGAGTTGTTTTATATTTATATAATTTTTTCTTTTTTTTTTTTTTTTATAGTATAGAAAGGAATTCATTTCGGATTTTATTAATCATCAATGAAAATGGACAATCAATTCATTAAAAAAATTGATAGAGATTTATATACCTATTATTTACTGGATGTAAATGTAAATAACAAGCAAAATTATCTTTCATATCATGTATTAAAAATAATGTAATTAATTTATTTTTAATTAAATTTAATAAGAAAAATAATTTATTATAATTTTTTAAACATATTTTTCATTTTAGTTGTTTTAGAACATCGTGTTTAGAAACTATAATAAAATAATATTTTATTAGAAACCAATTGAAGAAGTGGAGGTAGAAATGGTATTACACTATACTAAACACAATAAATAAAATTATAGCTCTTATCGAAGAATATACACGCATATTGAAAAGAAACTAATATTAGTAGAATAGTAGCAGAATAATAGTAGATTAATCAATAAAATTCAAGTTGCCAATTTATATTGCATTTGTAGATATTAGTAGAGATTTTGATTCCATAAGTAGAAATTCAATATGGAAAGCACTTGAAATAAATTGAAATATCTGGTTAAACCATTAACATTATAAAGAACCTCTAGAGCCTACTCCACAACATAAATAATTCATAAGAATAACTTGGGCGAACAAGTACTGGTCAACAAGCAAGTAGAATAAGGATACTCAATATCTCCAGTACCATTCGATATAGTTTAGGTAATGCGAAAAATCAATAACATCACCAGAGGCATAAAATAACAGCATATTACAAGAGCTGGATTATGCTGATGATATATGCTTACTTACTAGTACTCAACAAAATTTTGAAAATTGTATTAACAGATGTAGTAAAAGTATGACTCCAAATTAGTATAAGCAAAACTATAAAGTGATGAGAATAAATAATAACGAAGTAGAAAGCTCTGCCCAAAATAAAATAAATTATCCAAAATAAAAAAAATAAAGGAAATTCCAAATATTGTTATTTTAATTATTACAAAATTTAGACATACCTTGTTCTTGAGATTCATATAACAGTGCAATCCAGCTCCACACAACAGTGCCATCCAGCTCCTTATGTGGGGATATACTCAACAAAAATAATACATTAACCAACAAGTAAATAACACGATTAGTAAAAATATTATAAATTTTTCTCAAATAGGTAAAACTTAATTATTCTATGCTCAACTTACAACAACTTATGAAATTTACAAGAGTTAGAACAGAAACTATGTAAGTACGATATTGACAGTATTAACCGGAATTCACACTATTGGCGAAAAAGGTAAAAAAAATATGCAAGGCTAGATAAACGAATTTTCTTCAAGCGAATGCAAAATTGCGGAAGAGGTAACAAGATTGAAGAAGAATAAAGCTACAGAATTAGATATCATTGCAGTGGAAATTCTGCAATCAGAGTCTCAATTATCAGTGCAACTACCTACCTACCTACTGCAATAAACAAAATAGCATAAATAGTTCGAGACCGAATTGGAAAAATAGAAATAAAAATTTGTGAAGAACAAGTTGACTTACGTTCTCAAAGAAGTTGTGTTGAGAAAGCTATTAATAAGAATATAATAATAAGACCAAAATGATGACAATACATCTGTAACACAACATTTACAAAAAAATGTAGAAATTCACAAATCTCTAGGAACAGCTAGCTTCAGATGTTTTGGTCACCAGTAACTTCTATTACTACAAGCCTTAAAATCATATATAGGATATTCTGGCCTAGGACGATCACCAATATCTGTTTATGGAAATTAACTATAAAGCAATGAATAGCGCGTCAAATAAGAAAAAATAAATGTTGGTGAAAAAAGCACGCTCTGCGAAAATACCAATGATACATAGCGAAAATTACCTTTGAATAGAACCCGCAAAGATTCAGAAGACGCGGTCTCGGCTGGGCAGCACTTGGCACAGAACAATAATTATGGAGCTAAACTCAAAAAGTATAGCCTGGGAGAGAGCAAAAACACTAGCACTGAACAGAATTCGTTGGACTTTTCTAGCAGAGGCCCTATGCTCAAAAGAAATAAGGAAAAAAATATGTAAGATTAAAATTTTGCGATGTCATGAAATAAGTACAATTTTCTATTCGAAAACATACTATATACTATGTTAAGTTAACAATTAAATTGAATTCAAATTTTATAAAAAAAAATCAAATCACCATATATGGTTTAAATTTTAATTATCTCAAAAAATCCTATTAAATCCTAAATGATCATGTAATAATAATACATAGTTACATTTATTAAAAAAGCAAACCTAAAATTATGCAATTTTTTTTTTCCTTTTCAACCAAATTAATGCTTTCAAATTAAATATAATTTATTAATTTTTTTTTTTTAATAATTGATTATAATTTTCCAATTAAAGTTTAAATTCAACTAAAGAATTCATAATTTAAGTTGTTTTTTACAATTATTAAGTATCAATATCATATTATAGACAATGTAAGATTATACTTCTTAATATTTTTATTGAACAATTATTCATATTAATAATGATTTATTGCAGATCTCATTATTACATTCTTATATTATATAATTAATCAATATTATTATATTTAATTTGTTAACATTTTTAAAAAAAAATTTTTTTTTTTCAATCTAGGATTAATCATACCTAAACATATTCTTATAATTTTATTTTCAGAAATTGTAATGTGAATTTTACAAAATATACAATTACAATAATATATCTTTAAATCATACTTGTATATACCTTTCCCACACTATATAAACATACAACAATTATATAGAAAAAAAAAATTAAAACCAAACCATTTATAGGTTAATCACATGTATATTAAAGTATTTTCCAATAACAAACCAATTAAAAAAATCAGTTGAAGAAAATCGTCAATGATTTTATTTAAAAAAAAAAAAAAAAAAAAAAAAATTCTGTGGCAGAAAAAAAAAATTAATTTTTATCAAGAACCCAGAAAAAAAAAACTTTGATCTAATTTATTTAATCTGAATAATAAACGTATTCTGATTCCATATATGGTGATTCGTAATTACATATACAACACAATATATTACTGAACAATGTTTGTTACATTTTTTATATATAAATATTTCATATGTGATTTAATTAAGTGATTGAAATCATAATTAATCATAAATGCAGTAAAAAACAAATAAAAAAAAAAAAAAAAAAAAAAAATTGGGAACAAAACATAATATCTATATAATAAAAAAAAATTCCAATTAATTATTATACATATACCAAAATGTATCTAAAGATTTTCTCCAACATAATGTATACATATATGCATTCAAATATAATATACCATATTATGCTGCATGATCAACGACATTTTTTCATTTGTTAAATAAACAAACAAAAAAATTAATTATTCTGAATTTAAAAATGCAAAATAACGAATTTAATTAATATAAAATTAAGGTAACATAATATAAATTAATAAAAAAACAAAATATAATACCCGCCATTTTCATTTTTCATTTAATTATTCATTTAAAACTTATGCATATAAATGACATTTATAAAAAAAAATCAGTTTTGTTTTTTAGGTTGTGTTCAGATGTGTGTGCAAATTAAATATATTCTGTCATCAAATCAATTTTTTTTTGTAATACAAACTTTGACTACAAATGTATTTTTTACATAGTATAAAATATTGAAAAATGTAAATATGTATTTTGAATTTAATAAAAATAATTTTTTTTTAATACATATACTTATAAAAAAAAAAATGGTTTCGATGTTGAATTTAATGGTCGCGTTCAGTAGCATCTAGCGCTACACTAGATTTCAATGGTGTAGCATCTAGTGTTACATTGTTGTACTGAACGATTAACAGCTAAATTAAATGACATTTGATTTTGAGTGACTTTTGGTATATTTATATGCCCGTACTCGCCACCTAATTAAGCTGGGCGTCTGAAATTTTGCTAAAAAGAGTTTAGTGTAATGGCCAAAGTTACAGTAAAATTTGGTTGGTCTACTGTAGAGGGTTCGAGTAGCTGCCATACAAATTCTTGTTTTATATGAGTATTCTACTACACTTAATAAAGCTGTTTGTTTGAAATTTTGCCAAAAGTATATAATTTATATCTTACGGTCATACGGGTATCCCAGAGTTGACACAGTCTACTTTACTACACTCATCCTCGTTATTTTCTTGAAATTATTTTATACTTTTATATCAACTATGTCTATGGGTTTATTTTTCATTCTATAATTTAGTGATATATTTATATTAGAAATCTGACCATAAATTTATAAGAATTGTATGGTTCAGTGGTTAGCGAAATGGCTTCGGGTGTAAATAGATCTGAGTTCGATTCTGCTAAAAAGTTACAAATTTATACAGAAATAATAAAAAAAATAAAAGTGTTTTTATACAAAAGTAAATTGCTGGATTAACACTAACTGAAAGAATAACTGTCTCACATTTCGGTAATTTACTTTTATACTAAAACACTTTTAAATGCAAAAGATCTACCATAAATTTTTGGTTAGTGAATATTTTCAATATTTTAAGCTTAAAAGTTTTCAAACATTAAAAGAACTGTTTCTTATACCAGCAATTTACTTTTATATTAAAACAGTAACAAATTCCCAAGATCTACCTTCAATTTTTTTATTTTCTGCATTCTGCCCCCTAACAGTACTACTTTAATAAAAGTATTTATTGAAAAAAATATTTCTTTTTATTTTATTTTTTTTTTTTAATTATGGACACAATGGAAAATTTTTATGGCCTTCACAAACATTTCAATAATTCTATTTTTATCCCTGTTTTATATTTATTCCTAATTTTTTTCCTTATTTAAATTATTATCAATTTCAAAAATTCTCAGAAAATTTTGTAAACAAACACTTTTTACATTAAACACATAAACGTCAGTTGAAATTCGCTATATTCTAGCACTAGATATAAAATCGTTTAGTAGCCAATTTTATCGAGCGCTACAATTTTCTTGTAGCGCTGCATGCTACTGAACGCAACGAATCATACCTAATAACAGCATCTGCATAATTTATAAACATGACAAAACTTAAAAAAGTAAAAGAAGAAAATAATGGGATTTTTTTTCTTATTTGCGTTTTTAGGACTCCGCCTATAAAGTGTTTTATTTTTTTTTTAATCCTAACTTAAGTTGAATATAAAAATGTTGTAAAGTTTGTTTACACATATATGAATAAATATACATATAATATATGTATATTTATAATTTTTTGCTTGCTTACTAGTTGTTGACAACTTAAAAACAAGAAAAATTTAAATTGCATACAACATCGCATAAAATTAAATTATAAAAAAATACAAGATAAATCTGTAGTAAATATATGTATGTATAAGTTTACATATGAATATAGAATGATGAACATAAAAAGAAACTGTTTGTTATTTTTTTGTAAACTTTTTATATTTCATAGGAACTGTGCAATCTTGAATGGTAAAATAATTTTTGCATATATTGTGCGCGCCACATTACATAAAATGAAGAAAAAACATGTTTAGAATGGTAAAATATAACAGTGATGATTTGCAGACAATATATCTATACTGAAAATTGGTTTCAGTGTTTAATCTGTTCTTATATTTATTTGTTTTGGAGTTCTATTGATTTTGAATAATTAAATATAAAAGATTTCATATTGAGAACAGATGATATATATATATATATATATTAAATAGACAGATCTGCATAATATTTGTAAACATTGCATATTCTTTATAATCCAAGCCATTAAAGTTTATTGTTTTAATTAAAGGATTTGATATACATATATCTATTCACCTCTTACCGCATCCGAAAGTTGAGTGGCGAGTTCACTTTAATACCTTTGAAAGGCGAGTTCACTTTTATACCTTTTATAACAATATCTATTCATAGTGATTCCGAAGTGCACGTACGTAAAGCATAGCCTAAAAAAAGTATCACGTTTCAGGAATAAACCTTAAAAAAATTCTGAAGGTAACAGATACAATAGCAGAAAATAAAGGTGTGTAAGTGAAAACCATGCCCATCATATGAAGAAGCACTAATATAGAAGAAGTAAGTCACTTTTGTATTATTTTACTACTGTCACCTCGTATCCCTTTATTAAATATGGAAATATACCCCATCTCTGAAAATAAAATAAGATAAGAAGTAAAAGAAGGCGCCGTGAAATAAAGCCATACGAAATAAAGCCATAAAATGACATTATGGCTTTATTTCGCATTCAAATGCGAAATAAAGCCATATCGCCAATTTTTTCGCGTATGGCTTTAATTCGCATTCAATTGCGAAATAAAGCCATATGGCTTTATTTCGCATTATAAATGTAATTTTATTTGTGAAAAAAGAAGCAATTTAATTTTCCAAACTTTTTTATTTAAATAGTTAGGAAGGAGTTTTAGAGTTGGTTTCAAAAGCAGGGTTTTACGCTTTTTCCAGAATATTTATATATGTGTATATGTGGGATTGTTAGTTGGATTCAAAAGCAGGGCTTTACGCTTTTTCCAGAATATTTATATATACGTGTATATGTGGGATTCTCAATTAGGAGGGATTTTGGAGTTGGATTCAAAAGCAGAATTGCCCCCTTTTCCAGAATATTTATATTTATTAATTAGGGTTGATTATTTTTTGTATGAAATAGCTATGCTGAATTCTCATACCATTCTTTTCATTATAGTGTTGGATTCAAAATCTAGTTTCAATAATTTAGTTAGCGAGGGTTCGGGGGCGGCAGCCCCCTTAATGAAAATATAATATTATTTAACATGTTTTATTACAGTGTATTAAAAAAATTAGAAACTTATTAATTTTTTTAATGAATTAGGTATCCGAATTCTTATACTATTCTTTTCATTTTAGTGTTGGATTCAAAATCTAGTTTCAATAATTGAGTTAGCGGGGGTTCGGGGGCGGCAGCCCCCGTAATGAAAATATAATATTATTTAACATGTTTTATTACAGTGTATTAAAAAAATTAGAAACTTATTAATTTTTTTAATGAATTAGGTATCCGAATTCTTATACTATTCTTTTCATTTTAGTGTTGGATTCAAAATCTAGCTTCAATAATTGAGTTAGCGGGGGTTCGGGGGCGGCAGCCCCCGTAATGAATATATAATATTATTTAACATGTTTTATTACAGTGTATTAAAAAAAATTAGGAACTTATTAATTTTTTGAATGAATTAGGTATCCGAATTCTTATACAATTCTTTTCATTTTAGTGTTGGATTCAAAATCTAGCTTCAATAATTGAGTTAGCGGGGGTTCGGGGGCGGCAGCCCCCGTAATGAAAATATAATATTATTTAACATGTTTTATGAAATTTTAGGACTAGATGAATGATATTATACTCAAAATTTAGGGGATAAAAAAAGGAATAACGGACTCAAAAAAAATTATTATGTTAATACCGTTATTTTTTGAATAAACAAGCTTTAAATGATTTTTTTTATTTAAAAATAGGAAATTTTTAATTTCCCGGTCCAATAAATCCAGTCCTGAGGGGTCCAGATATCTCGTTGATAAATTTTTAGAAAGAAAATTTATTAGGCTTTTTAATTTGATACTTGGATTTATTTTATCACATAGGGTTCCAATTTTATAAAATTAAATTATTTAGGCCTCCAGCAATTTTTCTAAGCCCCATATCTCCCAAACGGATGAGAATAGACCCTACCTCCAGAAGCATTTTTTGTTTGTTTTGTACCCTAGAATAACCCCTAGTTCTATGGCAGGTTATTAGCGAAGCACCCTGTATTTATCATTTATAACTGCACTTAATTATCAATTTCTATTTTTTTTTTACTTTGTTTACTATTAAATTAGAATTTGTATCAATTTTACTATATGGCTTTATTTCGTAAAATTTTAGAAAATGATATGGCTTTATTTCGCATTCAAATGCGAAATAAAGCCATACGCGAAAAAATTGGCGATATGGCTTTATTTCGCATTTGAATGCGAAATAAAGCCATAATGTCATTTTATGGCTTTATTTCGTATGGCTTTATTTCGCGCCACCGTAAAAGAATTGTGGAAGTAATTTTGCGAACAAGTTAAAACGAGTACTTATCAAATGTTGATTTACTCTTGGAAAAGCCACTTTCTGCAACAACTTTAATTTGGAAACGCTAGAAATTTTATTGGCAAAACAAAACATTGCGGTCTAGAATTGGATAGCCAATAATGAAAATGCCAAGTAGAAGAAAAGATTTTCAAATATTATGTTTACTCAATAAAGATTCAATGTTCAAAATTGGTCATCAACACTTTTAACATATTGAAAGAAAGAAAAAAAAAAGTGATATAAATTTTAAAGAAAGGGATATATGCACTGACAACTAAAATACATAATACCATCTGATCAGCCTTAAATGTCCCCTTCGTAGAAAATTATGTATTCAAAAATTAGTGGATAGCCACATTCGGGCGGGATCTAAGCCCGACTTCACTCGATTCTTCCAATTATCTAACCTAGCAAGATCTGTTGAAAAGTCAAGAAATTGTAAATTAAAAGTCTTTTGTATAATACTAGATAAAGAGTTTGCTTTTGATAGCATAATCTCATGAGACCGCACCAACGGCTACCAGGGATGGAGGAATTTACAATTCAATATCAGGATTGATCACGATTTAATTAATTTACTCCATGCTTAAAAGTCGTACTATAAAATTTGTTTGAAAAATCAATAACATATAGGTGCAGCTTCAAGCTGGGAGGTGATGTAGTATGTTTAAATGCATTTGATAATTAACTGATTAAGACCGGTCAGACTTTTCCAAAAGCATTGAAGTTTGAGCAAAAGCATTTTCGAAAGAAATAAGGACTTAATTTGAAAATGTATTTGCTGTTACTGTAGTTCCCAAATTATAACAAATTTTTCTATAGTATGTTTGAAAAGATCTTTAAATGGAGGAAAATCTTTTTTTTATTTATTTATTTATGACTATTCTCTACCGCATACAATGTGATAAGTGAGTGAATCTGCCTTTCGTTTTTAGGTATTGCAGTCAAATTTACTTTATATTATGATATAAACTATTACTAGATATCAATTATAAATTATATTTTTTTAATAGGTATGATCTGACTAAATTTTGAACCCGAGACTTTTCGATTGAAAACAGCCACTATAATCACTGAGGTATCATCGTCAGATGGGAAAAATATATTATATAACATTTTTAGATTTTACTGAACTAATCTTCGACGACGACGGTGTGTTATCAAAATTTTTAAGATGGATATCTGAGCTCTCTTTGGTCACAAAACCCCTTTGATTAGGCAGAATATCACCTTATAAAGCTAAAAGCAAGCAACAGAGGAAGTTAATGCAATATTTATCTAAACATTGCAATCCTCTCATATTTCTCCTTTTCTAAAAAACTTAAAATAGGAATTAATTAATATTGAAAGCAAACAGACGCATTTAGTCACTATCCATTATTTCTCAATCGAATAGTTAAAGAAAAGATTCTAATTACACTTTTAAAATTCTATTTGAAAAAAAATGTTAAAATCATGGTCTCGTGTCCATTATTTTTTAAAATTATTACAAATTTCTTCTAATAATTTAATTATAGTAGTTAAATTTCATTTAAAAAACCATTATTGATTTTTAAACTTAGATATTAAAGTAATCAAAAATCAATTTTATAAAATTTAATAGTTTGTAAGCTTTTTAAATTGTTTTTTTTTTACATTTAACTCAATTCATTTGAGTGAAATTATAACAAATTAAAAAAAAAATAAAACAAACTCTTCTAATGCAATGAAATTAAAGTGTTAATTAAAAGAAAAACCAGAAAACATTTACCAATGAACAAAAAAATGAATAGCACTTGTGCTACCTTAGTTACAATGTTAACAATAACAGTTATATTTTTTTCATATTTAATGATCTTAACATGATTTTACTAGATGGAGATAAAAATCTCTTATCTATCACGATTTTTTATTTATTAAAAAGTTAATTTAAAAAAAACCATTACTTATCGAAACTAAAAACATTCAAAGAATCAATTTTAAAATTGAAGGATAGTTTTAAAAAAACGCACTTACTATCAAAGTTTAATGGTGTGGAACTATGTATAACAATTTTAAGAAAATATTGAAAGTTTAAGTACTAAACCAAGTGTATTAACAAGTGACATTAAACTTTCAAAACATTAACAAAATAAAAAAATCAAAAACTAAAGCCTAAAATTTAATTGACCCAAATGATATTTTAAAAGGTTTAAGATCAAATCATCTCTTGGGATAGATAAACTTACACATTTGTCCAATTACATGCTATCAGTGTTAATTTAAAAAAAAAATGTTAATAGAAAAGCAATAAAAGAATTTGATTCTGAAAATATGGTTAACAATAGTAATAAGTTGTAACCAATCAAAAATTTAAAATTAAATATAAAGAAATTAATTAAGTTAAAAGGAAGAGATAGAGTATTGAACTGTAACATAATGCTGAAATAATGTTACTTGTGATTATAACAGTAAACATTTTGTTAATTATTTTAAAATAGAAGCTTTTTTTTCGCACTTGACTATGTAGTATGAAAATATTATTTTACAGTTAGTTCAATAAACTTTAAGCCCGAGTTAAATTACATAGTTAAAATATGAAATTGGACACACTGTTTAAAAAGTTAAAGTAATTTCTGCAGATCACTTCCTTTACTATTAATAATTTGGTAAGTAAAATATATTTCAACAGAATTGGCTTTATTTTGAAAAACATATTAGACATTTAGTTATCATCCAGTACTATGTGACAACTGACAACTGAAAATGCAGAAATGGAAGATAAAGACGAATTTTTCCAGTCAGCTGAGCAATACACTCTATAACACCATATGAGTTATATATTGATGGGTGATCTAAACACTCAAATAGTCAGAGCAACACAAATTTAACACAACACAAGGCGTCATGGCGACAGACTAGTTGAAATATGTCAAACAGACCAACTTCGACAGTTGGCAAAAATATTTCCTTAAGAATATCAACAAATATCCATGGGTATCACCAGAAAATGGAGATCTCGCTAATGCAATTACGAAATAGAAGAGGTGCAGATATATGCAGCGATCACAAGCTAATAACTGCATATCTTCTTGAGGATTAACATAAATAACAGCACACAGCGCTCTTCAGCAAGAACTAACCTGACACACACACTCATTCGAAAGAGCAAAAACTCCCACATTTATACAAGGAATTATGATAGCATCGCGAAAACATAGGAGTCTATAAGAAGGATCCTAAGGAACAGACAAAGTAAAATATCTTAGCAAAATGAGTTGAGGAGCTGAACCTGCAGCAATAATTACGACATGAGAGCTGTGTATCATCAATAAACTCACAAAATAAACCTGCATAGTCAATCGTGAGAAGTCGTATGGCAGAACTAATAACAGCAAATGGAGAAATTTTAATATGGAAGGAACACTTTGAGGAGATCAGTAACGTGCCAGTGATACCAGATATGCAGAATATGATATGCAGAACGCAGAATATAATATGCTCAACTTTAACTACATCTGAAATTTTCTGGCGCTATACTAAAACCAAAAAAAATCCAGTTCCCGGACACGACAGAATACGAAACGAAATCATAAGACTAGATACCCAAATCACAGGCGAACTCATTCAACCCAAATAGCGAACACTTCGAAAACTGAAGCTGTTCCTACAGTATGGAAGAATGGGTATGATTATCAAAATTTCTAAGAAAGAGCAAACTATCGGACTGCAAAATTTGGAGAGGCATCGAAATTACTCAACACTAGGCATATAATGAAGGTGCAGTAAAAATTATGCTGAGGGACGAATAGACAGGACTCCGTCCGAATAGAAGCTACTTAAAACTCTTCGACTAATGATTGAACAAGCATATGAGTAGAGATCACATTTCTAACAATAAGAATATATTATGTTCCCCCTACTCCGACGTGTACCTTGGTATAGACAACCTTATTAACCCAACAGTTGAGCAGTTAGCACTTAAAAATAAAAACTAAAAAAAAATGTATGGCATACCTCTGAACTATCATAATTGCTCAGCGAGAACATCATGAAAATGAATAATGAAAATGAGGAATCCTCCTCTCGTCGCTACTATTCACTATCGTATTAGGCGACATCTTGAGGGAAGCCAGCTGTATTGAAATATACAACGACTTATGTCTTCTGTTCCAAAAATAAAAAATAAAATCTAAATTAAAATACCTACAGCTAACATCACGTAAAATTGGCTTAGATAGAGAAAGATTTCGTATTATACATCTTATAAACTTTCATTATTAATTTGGCTATTCTACGGTTTAACTAGTATCCGCGTAGGACCAAATGACTATATATAAAAGATAGCTGGTGTTGCCAGCTTTCAAAAAATATATAGCTTTAATGGCGCATATTATCCTTTAAGGACGAAAAGGACATTTAAAAGTATCCTTGTTATTTTAGTCTATTTTAAAAAAACCGTTATAACTAGCGATCTGTTCAATATTTTTATATTCAATCAAAGCTATTAATTAAGATGACGGTCTGGAGAATATTTTAACGTTTATTCGATGACGATAGGTGCTGCCGTTTTGGAGATATTGCAATTTCAAGTGGAAATTTAAAACAAAAAAAAAAAAAATTTTGAACTTTCAAAAAAACCACTATAACTATGAAATTTTCAAAAACACCCTGTATTTTTTATTATACTGTTAGAAAGGTCTTTTGACACTCTTTCCAACGGTATATAATAAGTATGGTATATGTTGATAAATAGCCCCACCAGAGAACATGAATGAAAAACTGACACAATAACTTTATTAAAAAATACATTTTCATACTTTATTTCTCATAAATTTATTTTGCCTTTTTGTTGGGATGGTGTCATAATTCCAAAAAAAAAAATTCCAAATTTACAAAAAATCCAAAAAATAAATTCCAAAAAAAAATCCAAAAAATATTTCCATAACTTTAGCGAGCAAGAATTTTAGAGTTTGTTACAAAATCAGGATTATACGCTTTTTCCAGAATATTTATATATTTGTATACGTGAAATTCTGAATTAGGAGGGATTTTAAAGTTGGATTCAAAATCAGGGTTTCAATAATTTGTTTAGCGGGGGTTTGGGGGCGGCAGCCCCCACTATTTTTAAATTTTAATTTGTTTAATTATGCATGTAAAAAATAATTAGGAGAGATTTTATAGTTGGCTGCAATTTCAGGATTATACGCTTTTTCCAGAATATTTATATATTTGTATACGTGAGATTCTGAATTAGGAGGGATTTTAAAGTTGGATTCAAAATCAGGGTTTCAATAATTTGTTTAGCGGGGGTTTGGGGGCGGCAGCCCCCACTATTTTTTAATTTTTATTTGTTTAAATATGCATGTAAAAAATAATTAGGAGAGATTTTATAGTTGGCTGCAATTTCAGGATTATACGCTTTTTCCAGAATAATTATATATTTGTATACGTGAGATTCTGAGTTAGGAGGGATTTTAGAGTTGGATTCAAAATCAGGGTTTCAATAATTTGTTTAGCGGGGGTTTGGAGGCGGCAGTCCCCTCTATTTTTAAATTTTTATTTGTTTAAATATGCATGTAAAAAATAATTAGGAGAGATTTTATAGTTGGCTGCAATTTCAGGATTATACGCTTTTTCCAGAATATTTATATATTTGTATACGTGAGATTCTGAATTAGGAGGGATTTTAAAGTTGGATTCAAAATCAGGGTTTCAATAATTTGTTTAGCGGGGGTTTGGGGGCGGCAGCCCCCACTATTTTTTAATTTTTATTTGTTTAAATATGCATGTAAAAAATAATTAGGAGAGATTTTATAGTTGGCTGCAATTTCAGGATTATACGCTTTTTCCAGAATAATTATATATTTGTATACGTGAGATTCTGAGTTAGGAGGGATTTTAGAGTTGGATTCAAAATCAGGGTTTCAATAATTTGTTTAGCGGGGGTTTGGAGGCGGCAGTCCCCTCTATTTTTAAATTTTTATTTGTTGAAATATGCATGTAAAAAATTACTGTTTTTAAAAAATAGTTTGTCATTAAATTTTGATTTTTGGAATTTTTTTTTTGGAATTTATTTTTTTGGAATTATTTTTTTTGGAATTTTTTTTTTTGGAATTATTTTTTTTTCTTTCTTTGGAATTTTGTAAATTTGGAATTTTTTTTTTGGAATTATGACACCATCCCAACAAAAAGGCAAAATAAATTTATGAGAAATAAAGTATGAAAATGTATTTTTTAATAAAATTGTTGTGTCAGTTTTTCATTCATGTTCTCTGGTGGGGCTGTTTGTCAACATATACCATACTTATTATATACCGTTGGAAAGAGTGTTAAAAGACCTCTCTAACAGTATAATAAAAAATACAGGGTGTTTTTGAAAATTTCATAGTTATAATGGTTTTTTTGAAAGTTAAAAATTTTTTTTTTTTTTGTTTTAAAATTCCACTTGAAATTGCAATATCTCCAAAACGTCAGCACCTATCGTCATCAAATAAACGTTAATATATTTTCCAGACCGTCATCTTAATTAATAGCTTTGATTGAATATAAATATATTGAACAGATCGCTAGTTATAACGGTTTTTTTTAAAATAGACTAAAATAACAAGGATACTTTTAAATGTCCTTTTCGTCCTTAAAGGATAATATGCGCCATTAAAGCTATATATTTTTTGAAAGCTGGCAACACCAGCTATCTTTTATATATAGTCATTTGGTCCTACGCGGATACTAGTTAAACCTTAGAATCCCCATTAATTTAATACAACCCAGAATTTTTTGGTGTAAGCTTGAAAATGTTTATTTTTATTTATTTTAACATTTTAGTGTAAGTTTCCTCTTTTTACGGAATCAGCTATATAACTTAAGCTTATATTTCATCATTTGTTATAACTAAAAAAACCCTAATTAATTACAAAGTTTTGTAAAAAGTACTACTACCGACTAGAATATAATATATTTTATTTTGTTTAAGAAGACTTTATTTTGAAAAACGTTCACGAGATCAATTTGAAAAGAAAGTCAAACTTTTACTACAGAAGTATTTTACTACAGAATATTGGTAAACTCTTCTTTAAATTCCTTGCTTTGTTTTATTACAGTATGATCACTGGAAATGAAAATGCAGTACAGTTTCTCTGTTTTATAAAAAATACATTTCAAATTATAATTTGAATTTAATTTATTTAAATCCCTTTAACTTACAAAAATGCTATTGATTGAATCTCATTAATCATACAGACCTTAATATAACCAACCTTCCTTTAATTTTCTTTGCAAATATTAATTTTGAAACGCGATGCTCTTGACATTATCTCAAATAATTATTCAGCAACAAAAGTAACGTAATTCAGTAATAATATATTTTGTATATGTTTATATATGTATATATAAGAATATTCTACATTTACATGAATGTCTAAAATAATGAACTTATACCTTATTATACACTTTTATACAAAATTATATGACAAAAAAAATTTATAAAATCCAGAAGCTTTGCGGCATTCCATCAAACAAATTTTACTTAATTGGATGCCATATATAACAATAAAACATTGCATTATATTTAGCCGCAACAACAAAAACAACAAAAATAAAAATTAAAAAAGAAAAGAAAATAATAAATATGAAAAAAAAAAACGAGAAACAATTCAACTAAAACGCTGATGATGATAGTAATAATGCGAGCAACTGATCAATACAACTGTAGAGCGCAGTACAGAATAAAAATTACATTTGTACATTCCGGACATAACGATCATCAATGAAGATTACAACGTTGGACATTACCATTACAATAATAACCACCCGCTTTAAAATTCTTATTTATGAGTTTAATAATAAATAATGATGCCTAAATGGTGTTATGAAATTCAGTATATATATTTAAAGAAAATCCTTCTTTAATTTAAATGCAATTTCTAAAGTGGTAAGAAAGAATACTACATAAACAACCGTCACATATTTTTTCGTATTTTAAATAGCGGAATTAGAAGACAGTAAAATGAAAGAGAATATAGAAACAAGAAAACCCGTTAATTAAAAAAAACACCGCAGTTTCCACCGATAATTCAAAAACTGATTGTGCTGCTGATGCTAATTCATAAGTTTAAATGCTAGAAATCTGGAACGCATGTCAAATTTTTAGAAGCATTTCTTCTTTGTAAGGAAGGCTAAGCAGAAACTGATCGGATCGAATAAAAGCTGAAAAATCTTTAATAAACGCCGTACGAATAAGAAAATGCTGTCGTATGATTGTTAAGGATCGGACAGCTTACCGAAGTTATGTCACCGAGCTGTAACTATTCTAAGTATTCTAAGGATTTTCAAGGGATATTGTCCAATTGTAACAAATACAGCCAAGATAAGTATCTAATTTAATCTATCATGCCACAGCTATGGTGAACAGAATGGGAAAGAAACCTTTACTCATTTTACTTGCATGTTCAGCTCAGGGCAGAACAATAACTATTGGCATCAACACCGTGCTTACGCTCTACTTGTGATAACCGTCAAGCGGGAGGTTATACGTTTTTTTTTAAGGATCCGAGCCAGTTACCAAAACAACTACATACATATTCACCTATTACATTATTAAAGCGGTAATTAAATAACTATATATATCCACACAAATCATGGCGGGATTCGCCGCAATTATTTTTGTAGTGAAAGCATGAATAACGGACCTCATGATTAGCTTATATTT
Source organism: Dolichopus griseipennis (assembly GCA_963082915.1). Taxonomy (NCBI): domain Eukaryota; kingdom Metazoa; phylum Arthropoda; class Insecta; order Diptera; family Dolichopodidae; genus Dolichopus; species Dolichopus griseipennis. The sequence continues at coordinate 27,259 of CAUJBZ010000229.1, forward strand.
TTGAAATCTACTCTTCATGGGTACTAAATTTGAACACATTTCAACGATTAGAAGTCGAAATTTTTTAAAAAATCTGGTGTTTTTGTTCTGGTGTTCGATTTCGCCCATCTACATTATTCACAGACGCACATATATACACACAAAAAAGTTTAGAATTTACTTCGTTTTCCGACAAAATGGAACGTTTATGTTTGAATTATAACCTCTTTACTATAATCTATAGTATTTATACTAAAGAAAAGCAAAAACTGAAATAATTCAGAACAATCAACCAAATTGTAAGGATCCTACAAGAAAAAGAACATTTTTATCATCCTTTCATTAAACTTACTTTAACTGTGATTCTTATAATTGTTAGGAACAAAACGTCATTGCTTAAATTTAACAATTTCATTATCATCTGAAACAAAAAATATTGTATTCTTTTAATATTAGACATCAACCGCAAGTTCATCTGTAGTTAATCAAAACCTTAACTCTTCATATGTATACACTTAAAAAAAAAAACATTTATTATGTGTATACATATATGCTATATATGTACCTATATATATATACACATTTAACCAAACTGATTTATATATCAACTAACAATTTTCTCAATTCTCATGCTAATTCGATTCCGATTTGGAATTTATTTATTCCTATTGTTCTGAATTAATAGCTTTGATTGAATATAAATATATTGAACAGATCGCTAGTTATAACGGTTTTTTTTAAAATAGACTAAAATAACAAGGATACTTTTAAATGTCCTTTTCGTCCTTAAAGGATAATATGCGCCATTAAAGCTATATATTTTTTGAAAGCTGGCAACACCAGCTATCTTTTATATATAGTCATTTGGTCCTACGCGGATACTAGTTAAACCTTAGAATCCCCATTAATTTAATACAACCCAGAATTTTTTGGTGTAAGCTTGAAAATGTTTATTTTTATTTATTTTAACATTTTAGTGTAAGTTTCCTCTTTTTACGGAATCAGCTATATAACTTAAGCTTATATTTCATCATTTGTTATAACTAAAAAAACCCTAATTAATTACAAAGTTTTGTAAAAAGTACTACTACCGACTAGAATATAATATATTTTATTTTGTTTAAGAAGACTTTATTTTGAAAAACGTTCACGAGATCAATTTGAAAAGAAAGTCAAACTTTTACTACAGAAGTATTTTACTACAGAATATTGGTAAACTCTTCTTTAAATTCCTTGCTTTGTTTTATTACAGTATGATCACTGGAAATGAAAATGCAGTACAGTTTCTCTGTTTTATAAAAAATACATTTCAAATTATAATTTGAATTTAATTTATTTAAATCCCTTTAACTTACAAAAATGCTATTGATTGAATCTCATTAATCATACAGACCTTAATATAACCAACCTTCCTTTAATTTTCTTTGCAAATATTAATTTTGAAACGCGATGCTCTTGACATTATCTCAAATAATTATTCAGCAACAAAAGTAACGTAATTCAGTAATAATATATTTTGTATATGTTTATATATGTATATATAAGAATATTCTACATTTACATGAATGTCTAAAATAATGAACTTATACCTTATTATACACTTTTATACAAAATTATATGACAAAAAAAATTTATAAAATCCAGAAGCTTTGCGGCATTCCATCAAACAAATTTTACTTAATTGGATGCCATATATAACAATAAAACATTGCATTATATTTAGCCGCAACAACAAAAACAACAAAAATAAAAATTAAAAAAGAAAAGAAAATAATAAATATGAAAAAAAAAAACGAGAAACAATTCAACTAAAACGCTGATGATGATAGTAATAATGCGAGCAACTGATCAATACAACTGTAGAGCGCAGTACAGAATAAAAATTACATTTGTACATTCCGGACATAACGATCATCAATGAAGATTACAACGTTGGACATTACCATTACAATAATAACCACCCGCTTTAAAATTCTTATTTATGAGTTTAATAATAAATAATGATGCCTAAATGGTGTTATGAAATTCAGTATATATATTTAAAGAAAATCCTTCTTTAATTTAAATGCAATTTCTAAAGTGGTAAGAAAGAATACTACATAAACAACCGTCACATATTTTTTCGTATTTTAAATAGCGGAATTAGAAGACAGTAAAATGAAAGAGAATATAGAAACAAGAAAACCCGTTAATTAAAAAAAACACCGCAGTTTCCACCGATAATTCAAAAACTGATTGTGCTGCTGATGCTAATTCATAAGTTTAAATGCTAGAAATCTGGAACGCATGTCAAATTTTTAGAAGCATTTCTTCTTTGTAAGGAAGGCTAAGCAGAAACTGATCGGATCGAATAAAAGCTGAAAAATCTTTAATAAACGCCGTACGAATAAGAAAATGCTGTCGTATGATTGTTAAGGATCGGACAGCTTACCGAAGTTATGTCACCGAGCTGTAACTATTCTAAGTATTCTAAGGATTTTCAAGGGATATTGTCCAATTGTAACAAATACAGCCAAGATAAGTATCTAATTTAATCTATCATGCCACAGCTATGGTGAACAGAATGGGAAAGAAACCTTTACTCATTTTACTTGCATGTTCAGCTCAGGGCAGAACAATAACTATTGGCATCAACACCGTGCTTACGCTCTACTTGTGATAACCGTCAAGCGGGAGGTTATACGTTTTTTTTTAAGGATCCGAGCCAGTTACCAAAACAACTACATACATATTCACCTATTACATTATTAAAGCGGTAATTAAATAACTATATATATCCACACAAATCATGGCGGGATTCGCCGCAATTATTTTTGTAGTGAAAGCATGAATAACGGACCTCATGATTAGCTTATATTTTTGAAATCTACTCTTCATGGGTACTAAATTTGAACACATTTCAACGATTAGAAGTCGAAATTTTTTAAAAAATCTGGTGTTTTTGTTCTGGTGTTCGATTTCGCCCATCTACATTATTCACAGACGCACATATATACACACAAAAAAGTTTAGAATTTACTTCGTTTTCCGACAAAATGGAACGTTTATGTTTGAATTATAACCTCTTTACTATAATCTATAGTATTTATACTAAAGAAAAGCAAAAACTGAAATAATTCAGAACAATCAACCAAATTGTAAGGATCCTACAAGAAAAAGAACATTTTTATCATCCTTTCATTAAACTTACTTTAACTGTGATTCTTATAATTGTTAGGAACAAAACGTCATTGCTTAAATTTAACAATTTCATTATCATCTGAAACAAAAAATATTGTATTCTTTTAATATTAGACATCAACCGCAAGTTCATCTGTAGTTAATCAAAACCTTAACTCTTCATATGTATACACTTAAAAAAAAAAACATTTATTATGTGTATACATATATGCTATATATGTACCTATATATATATACACATTTAACCAAACTGATTTATATATCAACTAACAATTTTCTCAATTCTCATGCTAATTCGATTCCGATTTGGAATTTATTTATTCCTATTGTTTATTACATTTTAGTTTTGAAAATAAAAAAAACAAGTGATGATAAAAAACCAAGGGTTTTTAAAATAGCACATTTTCAAAATAATATAGTGTTTCATACTAAGTATTTTATCGGAATATAGTGTTCAAGCTTCAATATTAACGTTTAAGGAAATATATACGTTGGTGACTAAGTTACTGCTTACTTATAAAAAAAGTAAATATTTTATTTGAAAGTTCTAAAAACCCTTCAATGGGGAAGGTTGCCAAATTTCTCAAGGACCTAACTTCATCTCCTCCCCCCCTCCCACTCCATTTTTGTAGTTTGTAGGAATAAAACCAAAATTTGGAATTTTACTTAGAATTTTATTATCTAAGAAAAAATGGGTACAACTGAAAGACACTTTCTTCAATTTAAGGAACCGCTTTTAAATTTAAGAAAAACCTTTAACATATGTTAAAATATAATGTTGGACCTTCAAATTTTGTATATTAATAAAAAAAAAATTGGACAGGTATTCAAGTTACAGGTGCTTAAAAATAGCAAAATTTCAATTTTCGAGCCCTTATAGCTTCTAAACAGGGGGCTTGACAAAAAAATTTTGTTAACCGACTCCTACTAATTTCTGATTATCTAACTTCTCCCAAAATTTCAAGACCCTAGCTTGAACCGTTCAGAAGATATGTGTGGTCAAAAATTTTGCAAAAATAGAGTTTTGTGTAATGTTAAATTTTAGTCTCGTCTGGCAACCCTAAACATTTGCCTGTCAAAAATTTATAAAGTTTATGAAACCAGCTATCGTTTGCCGTTTTCAGATTGAAAATATATTTAACAGAACTCTTGTTATAACGATTTAAATATAGGGCTTTTTTCAACTTTGGGGGGCTGTAGCCCCGTAACAGGTGGGGCTACAGAAAAAAATTCTTCTACGAAATTATTTTTTTTTCAAAAACTACCCATGGTTAAAATTTCTTTACTCTATTTCAAACGGTGTAAAAGTTTTTGTAAACATACGGACGGACGGACGGACGGACAGAGTGAAGCTATATAGGCACATTTTTACAAAATTTTTTGAAAATGTGCTAAAAACAACAAAAAAAATGGAACTAAATTCGATTTTTTGTCCTTTTTGTTATTATTCTGTCTCTTACCATCAATTTTGTTATTATTTGTATGATGAGTAAAAAAAAAGCTAGCGATTTAAAAAAACTGCATACAATATCTGAAGTGAAATCCTTTCAGAATCGTATACCCATATAGTCATATTCTGATAAATGCGAATATACGATTACTTTACAAAAAAAATGTAAGTATTGAAAAAGACTCATTATTGACGATTTGCGATTACGATTTGTGGTTTTAGACATGTTTTTATATTTAAAGTTTTTTTTTATTTTATTTCGTATTCGCTAACTTATTAATGATATTCAGTTGCTTATTTTTGTTCTAGAAGGAGTATCTATTCTTTTTTTTTTTATTTTTTTTTCATTGTATTTCTTGTTTTTATTATTCTTATTAGTTATATACGAATATACTTAAGACGTACAAATTAATGCATGTGAAAAATTATTATTTTCGCTTCATTAAAAGAATAGATGGAAAAATATATAAACGCTTTTCTTAAGATCCTAATCGTTTTAAATTTTTTATTTTGTAAAAAGTGATGGGTAATCTTAAACGAGTATTCGAATGAGTATTCGAATGTCTAAATATATTGTTTTCATTTGTTTTGAGCTATTGTTCATATTTCATCAGCAGGGGATGTACTTGACATATAATATTTTTACAACTGATTATGAACTAATATAAAATTTTAATGATTTGACTCCACAACAATTACTATTCAAGGGACTGTACCTAGACCATAATATCGCATGTCTTATGTGAAATAGCAAGGCTAAAGTTTTTTCATATTTACTTACATTCGAAGCTGAGCCACTCGATTGAAATGTTGCCAATCTAACCATTCTGCTTACACTTGTATTCCTATAGGGTCTCGTCGATCCAATCGATACCCCTAAATAATAAGATGAAGCTTCACTACTCCAACTCTTACGATTAGTGAAGTCTTTCCAATATCTCTTTTCTAAGACTAGGCTCTCATCTTAAGAGTTCAAAGGTGTTTCGCATTGATGTAGAGCATTTCATTCATCCGTTTGCGTGATCCGTGCTTATTTACCTAATTAGTTTGAGATCAATTTCAGAATATTTACTTTTATATTGAAAGCATTGGTGTGAAGTGATGTTATGGTGTAGTCGGTGCCCTTTTACTTGGATTTTGACCCAACTTTTTGTCAACTCTATGGCCACTCTAGATTCTCTGATTACTTTTTTGTTTTTAATTCATCAACTCTTCCGTTACTAGAAAAACCTGAGAGTGCTGTGGCACCGGTGCAGTTCAACTACATTAGTTTCCCCCAGTTTGTTAAATTCCTTCTCAATTTCAATCGATTGCAATTCCAGTTGTCGTGCTGTTGCTAGCTTACTAATTTTTAGCTATCTTTACAACTGCTTCATCACATTTGGTAGCTATTTGACAACGGTCATCTTTCTTAACCGCGTCTGTGTAAATGTCTATCACAATTGGTAAAGGTTTATTGTTAACATCCGTTTTTGTTTTACATTTACAGTCGAATTTATATGATCCTCAAATATCATCGCGGATTCATAGGTCTTCAGTTGCAATGCTCATCATTCCGCCGAGGCCAGGGTGACAATTTGTTTGGGTCCGTACAGCGTATTTATATCTGCCTTTTATTACAAATTAAATCGGGAAAAAGTCGACTCAAAAATAAAAATAAAAATATTTAGTATTAAAACATGTTTTAGGATTGCCCTTTCAATGATTCTGAATTAATTTAGAATTTCATAAGCTTTTAACAAGAATAATTTAAATTTTTTTTTATTTATTTTTCTTTGTTTGAAGGAACTAATTATGAGTTTTTAAAGATTCTTTAATGGAGGTGTTGGCTATTATAGTTACATTTTTAAATTGAGACTTCTTTTTAAATATTATATACAAAATTTCTTTTTATAATATGCACATATACTTATATATTCTATTGTTTGCAATTCAACTCTTCTCCTGTCTAATTGAACTAATAATGTTTCATTCATTTCGTATTAATTTGTAGTACACATATAGATATTCTATATGTATATATGTGCACATATATTGTATAAGTACTCGTTGTTTACGAATACTTTATGAGAACAAAATGAATTACTTGTTAGAGGCGTTGAAATTTATTATGACAAGTATTTAAGAACGAAATAATAATGGGAAAATATTTCCCATTATAATTTAATTTTCAAAAAAAAAACAAAAAAACAAAATGGAAAAGAAAGTAAAATAATAAAAATTACAACAAATTAATAAAGTTGTTAAATAATTTGATTAGCAGTCACTTTATTATATGTTATATCAAATTGGTGTTTTAATTGAATGATGGAGTGTAGAATAAATATAAATAGTTTTAAAGTAATAAAAATTAATAATGAAGTAGTATTAAAAAAAAATAATGTTCAGGGCTATGCCTATATACTTATACCAACTAGCAAGTATAAGACTAACTTATACCAACTAGCAACTTTTCTTTGTTTTGCTATTATCTTATTTTACTTTCTTCCTAATTTTCCGCCTTAGGAAGTTCCCCATTTTTCTTCAATTTGTTATGGTCTAGGAAGTTGGAACATTTATTTATTTATTTATTTATTTATTTGTAATACCAGACAATAGTAAATATTGCCTGCTAATAATAACTCTTTGCCTTTTTGACAATTGGAATTATTTTAATATAAACTCAATTTTTTTATTAGATTTAGGTTTGAACCCGAGATTTTTCGATAAAATAGCCACCACTTAAACCACTGAGCTTTCGGTCACGTGGGAACATTGTAGATCATCCAATATTTGGACATTTCATTGTTATTTAATTCAATTTGATTTTCAATTTCAAAAGGAATCAATATGACATTATGCCAAAGAGAATTTAGGCTGAAAATATGTTGAAGTCGAAATCAAAATAGATCCTCACTGCACCTTCGTAGAAGAGATTTTGATATTATACATTTTTTCATATAAAACAACACATATCCAATGTAAACCCTTATACGACTAATCTTCTTAATACATCTGCTTATTTAATTCTATAACCATATTTAGTTAAATTTCTTATTGTTCCTTAAAGTTTTGCAATTTCAAATTCCAAAATTATACAAAAATTGTAATTTTTATATCCACAGATGTTTTAAATTTTACATATAATTTTTGTATTCTGTATTTGGGTTTAATTGTACTCCAATTTTTAAATTTAATTCATTTAAATGAGTCCAGCAATGTAAAATGTCAAGTACCCGTCAAATTGTTTTAATTGTAATTTCAATATTCTTAAATTTGGTATGCAAGAATAGTATGAAAGAGAATAAAAGAAGGGAATTTATAAGGGTAATGTTAAATTTAACAGTAAGGAATTCCTTTCTGTCCATTGTTTTTATTTTTCTTATAAAATTTAAAGAATTTTTCAATTTCCTTCATTTCAATTTCCTTATTTAAATATAAAAAGAATTTGTATTGATTTATTTAGGGGGATATTGGTATAGTCAAGGCGCCAATCTGCAGATACAAATATAATATATGTATATTATACTTACTTTCAAGGTTCATAATACAATTTTTTTGATAATTACGGTACATTTAGTATTTTAATGCAAATTTACAGTTGTTTTAAAAGATAATTTTGCTTTGTGATAAAATGATTTTTGCCCAAAAATGGTATTTTAAAGGATTTATTTTCCAGATTTATTTTATAGGGTTTGGCTTTTAAGAATTCAAAATTTTATAGTCACCATAGACAAGTACGGAAGCAAAGAGCAAAATACTTGTCTTATTTTTAAGAGTATAAAGCAATCTAAAAAAAAAAATTAAACTAATTTACATTGAAAAATAGTTTTGCTGTCAGTAAAATTATTAAAAAATTTTAAATATTTATACTCGGTCCCATAATGTATTAATTCACTCTTCATTAATTCAATTCAGCTTCATTAATTTTTATTAAAATATATGAAATGAATTTTGTTAATGGTTAAAATCTATAATATGCCTTGTTCACAAATTTAAATATCAACTAGATTTTGAAAATAAAATATACTTAGGTACTTAATAATTATTTTCAAGTTAATTTACTTTAAATTTGAATGACAAATTAATATTAACGGAACAAATTTAGTATTGGAATAACAGAAAGTCGATGCAGCCGATCCAAATCTAGTCCAAAACTAGAAAAACTCAATTGGCAGTTATACGAATACCCTTTTTAACTCATCTTAAATTGTAGAACAACTTTATACCAAATTTCAGTTTTTAAACTTAGTCAATTCCGAAGATTTGCTGCTACTTGAATCACTAATTTTATTCCTTTCCAATTTCAGAAACAAAACATTCTTGTATAAAATTTCAAGTCTCTAACTTTATCGATTTTAAAGATATGGTTATTAGTTCCTGGTAGGCATGTGATAGATTAGCAAACCACCACTTCAATTTGTTTCAAAATTCAAGACCGTAATGGAAAGAGGACAGAGCTACCTTTTACTAAATTTCAGATTTCTAGCGTTGTTACTAATATCAAATATATGCTTCTTAGATTTCGGGAGCTGTGTGGTTAAAAAAATCACTTCAATTAATCCCCAATTTTAGGAAAATAATGGAAACAGAATAGAACACTTTTGTACTGAATTTGAAGTTTCTATCTTTATTAATTTCGAAGATATAATAAATCTTGGGATGTGCATTTGAAGAAACTGAAACACCATTGCAAATCATCATAAATCTTAGGATATAAATCAAGCTCAACAGAACACCGAAAATGTTTTTATTGATTTCAAAGATATGCTTATTAGTATTTAGCGGTGCGTGAGTGGTATTCGAATCATAATTCCAATTCATTCCATGTAAAGCAGGAAGAAACACTATTGTATTTTTATTAGTCTCGTCGATATTCTCTTTTGCTATTGAATAGATCAGAAGCTTCCAGAATCCGAAGGTCTGACTTTGTACATTTGCAATTCCCGCCATACTTTTGATCATTAGTAACCTGCACTATAAATTTCATTAAAAAAGCATAATTTTTTTTGATTTATCGTGCTTACGGCCGTACGGATTAACGGACATCGCTAAATTGACTCAGGAGATGACACTGAGCAAAAATATATATACTTTTCTATATTTATTTGCTTTCTTTTGGTGGTAACAAACACCGTACCGAAATTAACATAAACCTATACTTATTTTATTGCAAGCGTTTAATGGTTCTTTTTAAAACAATTTGTTTTACTTCACGCAATTTCAATACAAATGCATTTAAGAAAACAACTTGCGTACAACTAATATTTTCATCAAATGTAAATAATGTGTTTCTTAATGACTTCTTGAATTTACTTGCGGCTAGGTTCATCTTAGGAGCTGACTAGAACACCAAATGTATCCATTCGGGTTCCAGAATTACCTCAACTAAAGGAAGAGGCCTAAGAAAACAAATTAGAGAGTTGAATTAGAGTCTTGCCATTTTTTTTCTCCAGGCGAACCAACTTATTACTTAATTTATACAAATAAAACTCCTGGCTGACAGAACTGTATTGAATTGAATAATGCAGAGTCTTAAAAGAAGAATTCTTAAAATAAACAACAAATAATATGAAATATATGTTGAGAATATATCAACTAAAAAAAGAGAGAAATTACTGTTTGTGGAAAGCAACAAAGATTTTGAGAAAACCTGTAGTGCCAGTCCCAATAATCTGGAAAATGAATCGGAAATGGACAAAAATAATAAAGAAAAAACTGAAACATTCGCAAATCATCTGGAAAAATTTTTTGAAGAAAATATGCCATAGAACTAATTACTCCAGTAGAATTGGTTGTTGAAATTAAAATTCTGAAGTCAAAAAAGCACCAGGTTTCGATTTAGTTACTACAGACATTCTTAACCAACTTCCAGAACCGAAATAAAAATACTAACATAGATAATGATAAAGTTAAATTACATACCTAAAAGTATTGAAAGTTGGCAGAAATAAATATTTTACTTAAGCCAGGAAAGTCCACCATGTTTTTTTACATTTACATGTATTATGTACGTAGATATTCATTTTTAAGAAGCTTCACAACCATTTGTTCATCTTTTAATATATTCATTATTTAATTTTTAAAAAATCAATTCACAAATAACTCCACCTACTTCAGCAATTATATAAATCATTTTAAAAACATAACACATAATCAATAACTTTGTAATAAAAACCAAAAAAAAAAAACTCTAAAATAATTTAAATATTAAATCCCACATTTTAACATTCAATAATTGTACACAAACATCAAATCCAATTGGATACGATTTTTTTGAGAAACAAATTTAAATTTTACTCATTTTTTATTATTTTAATTTAAGAAAAACGAAAAATAAACATCGAAACATCTCCTATAAAATATTGTATTTTGGTTTTCTTTTTATTAATCAATTTTTTTAATCCCTCCCATCTATTTTCAGTTTTTCGTTTTTTTACTTCGTATCTTTTATACTTTTATAAACCGGTTTTTAACTTTTTTTCATCAATATCATCATTTATAATCATCTACTTTACATATTATATTTTTTTTATAGATGATGACTACTACAACTTTACATATACTAATAAAAACATAAGAACTCTAAATAGAAATGAATGAATAATAGGAGTATAAATAAATCTTAAGATATATTCGAAATTGTATCTACAGATGAAAATACTGAAAGAAATTGAATAATTCCAATGGAAAAATACACAAAGTATTTACAAGTATAATTTTAAATAAAATCATATATAAATATACGATATATGTATACGCATACCAATACAATATGCTAAATAGGTTCCCGTCCCGTTTGTCAAATTATACAATTTTCTTATTTTTTATTTTCAATTTTTGTATATTTTATGTAAAATATATAAAAATGTATCTGTAGATCTTTAGGGGGAGAAGTTATTAAACAAAAAAATGTGCCTCCCACTTTTTAAATATAAAATTAAATTGAAAATTGTTGAATTGGGTAGAAATTAATTTTTCTACTTGAATAGATTCACTTGAATAGATCTTGTAGCTTCTATTTTGACTAGGTATTTATGATTCAATATAAAATATTTTAAAATTTTAAATATGTGTATCTTAATGAATGCAATGTAATAATAGTTTTATGAAGCAAGTAATAAAAAAGTTCAAGAGTTTTGAAAAAGCGCATTTTAAAAATAAAAAGTGTAGGTATATATATTGAAAAATAGTTAGCGCACCTTAAAAGTTTAAATTTAATGTTGGAGTTTTAATTATATCCGTATGACTATAGGACAAAATGGTATATTAAATTTGCCATTACGTTTGTGATACAGTAAAGGAGGGGGAGGTGAGGGGGTTAGATCAAAGGTTGGATCGGATCAGAATCGAAAAGTAAATCTATTACAAATTCGTTTTTATGCAAAAGCCGTCATCGCTATTGAAATTCAGCCATTTTGGTTCACGGGTTCGAGTTCCTACCACACAACTTCGTTTTTTATAGGCATTACTCTACAGCTATTGAAGGTGGGTTTGGGATAGCTGCCATATAACTCTTTTTTTTATATGAGCATTGCTCTCCATGTAATAAAGCTGGGTTTAATTTTATGGCCAATGTTTCTGCAAAATGCTCAAAAGTAATAAACCGGATGATATAATGTTTATATTACGGTCATACGGATATCCCAGAGCTGACACAGTCTACTCTACTACACTCTTTCTCGTTTTTTTATTCAATTTGAAGATCTAACAGATCAAACAGGTATTCAATTTAAAAGGGTTTTAAAAAATTTATATTTCCAATTTTTTACCCCCCTCCAGCATACCCTAAAATATCAAATTCCCAACTCAACTCATTTGACAGATATACGGGGTTTAGAATTTGCCAAGAACTAGATTTTTCGTAACGGTTAATTAAAGTACGGTATGGTAACTCTTTAACTCTGTATATTCATCACATATTTTTATTAAAAAAAGCTTTTGTTGGACTTTTCAATATCAAGTTTATTAATATTGGGTGGCTTTTCAGAACTTTGGAGGGCTGTAATTTGATGACTGAAAAATGTTATTCTAGTTATTTCTTATGACAGACGGACGGGCGGACTAAGTAAACCTATAAAGGTACATTTATTTAAATTTTTTTATATATTTTATATATTTGCGTAATATTACTGTTTTACTCTCTTTTCTCCATTTTTATTATTTCGATTTTATAGAGCTTAGTTAAAATAAGCTGATTAAAAAAGCCTATTAAGAGCTAACGATCTTATAAAGACAATTATGTTTTTTTTTATTAATTTTATTATTATTTTATAATTGTAATGGTTTTATTACGAATTACAGCTTTATTTAATTATTAATTTATTAATTTATTTCTTTGTTTGTTTGTTTGTTTGTTTGTATGTTTGTTTGTTGTATTTTCTAGATAGTAATTTGTTAACTGATTATCATCAAACGCTTTAAAAAAATATTTTTTTTTTAAAATAGCATTAAATTAATCATGCAATTGAATATTTCAGTCACTCATTTTATTATTATTTCACTTAAATAAAATTCATTCACTTTTTGTTAAGCGTTTTTTAATTACAATAAAAAAAATTTAAATGAAATAATTTTTTTAATTTTATTCTTTTAATAATTATGAAATGCGAATTTAATCGTGATTTCGCATTTTTAAAATGAATATTCAATGGTGTAACTCTAGGTTAAATTTAAATTTTTAAAAAATGTAAATGTGAAATGAAATTTTTTAGTTAAAACAGAGTCATTTCTATAACACGAATATAATATTACCCCCTGTTCCAACATGTAGCTATGGTATAAACAGGCTAATTAGCCTAATAGTTAGGGTTTAAAAAAAAAAACAAAATAAAAAATTTATTTTCAAATTAGTTTTTATATTCGTAGGAATTTTTTAAACTGTGAAAATGTTAGATTCTATTAATTTTAAAAAGATTAGAAAACTTATAAATTTATAAAAGATTTGAGAAAAAGTAAAATGTAAAATTATAGAAAAAAATTCTAATTTAGTAAAGTATAGAGAGACGCATATCCGAGCATTGCTGGAGTAGTGAAATAAAGGCATAGCAATGCACTTCAAGCAATTCGGATAAATTTTACTTGAGGTACATAGCTTGATCTTTTCTAAGAAATACCTTAGATTACGTGATAAAACCCTATATTAGCGACGGGGACGATATAATATATCATTTTATAACAATTATATAATAGAATAACATTTTATTGTTTCATCACGATCTAAGGTATCTGTCAGCAACTTTGAAAAAAATCTGACAATGTATCTAAACTAAAGTATAGCCAGCGCTTCTAAACTTTCTCCTCACTGATCTTCCAAAATCCTATCATGTTGCACCGAAAACCCAGACGCAGCTGTATTCTGAGCTCTACAGCTATGTGGTCTGCCTTATTCCAAAAATTACATAGTTCCAAATGTGGAAGAAGCGAACGAAACAAGAAAACCTTTTAAGTAAAATAGATACCGCAATTTTGACTGCTGGTTCTAAAATGAATTGTAATGCCGGTGCCAGTACATATAGTCAAAATCACTCACAATAGAAAAATCTATCAGAATTCTTAACCAGCTTGTTTGAATCTTAAATGTTGTGAGTCTGAAATGCATGTTAAATAATTTGAAACTGTATTGCTCTGAATATACATGCTCTTTTTAGCTTATTATTAAATACATGGCTATGCCAATGTATTTTACTAAACATTATGAACCTAACTTCCTAATTTTACGTAGCTAGCAATTTATATGAGTATTTATGGAAAAATGCACCAAATTTTTATACAAATCTCAAGATTTCACTGCAATACAATGTAAAAAACATTTACATTCTTTAATTTATTTACAGAATATATTCTATATGATTTAAGGTATGTGTGTTCAATTAAATTTAAAATATTTAAATATCAGCCTAAGCTTTCATAATATAAGAATTTCAATGCTGCACACAAGTTATAGATGAAGGAGTTGAATACCTTTTAATTTTCTTTTATATTATACTTTGATATATATATAATTTAATTACTAAACCCATTATACAAAGTACTTTATAGTAACGATCCAAAATTTGAATTTAATTTTATCCATTTTATTTGAATTTCATTAATCCCTACAAACACCCATCAATTATTCATTGACAAAACAACTGCGCTGCTCTTAAGATTTTAATATATGCTAAATAAATTTCAAAACTTCAATAAATTCAATTAATAAACACAAAATTTTATTTTAAATAATTTACGTATTTTTATCCAATCTCTATACATAATTTAAATTTATTATATTATTTAAAATTATGCTTTAGGTGGCGTTAAACTCATTATGTTTTTTTTATTTTAAATGTAACGATTATTTAAATTTGCCATGCATTTTATTGTCTCTTTCAGTTTCGAATTAACCTTTTGTTTTTTTATTTTTTAAAAATTCATCTTTGTCAATGTGGACTGCATTCTCTACGGAAAATTTTAAAATTCAAACAACTCACTCATACTTTCGAAATTTAACACTATCAACAGGCTATTAACAAGTTTTCAATATTAAACACATAGAAAATTCTGTTAAAAGTGGCGATGACTGGAAAGAGAGTTGTTAAAATTGGTTTAAATCCCAAGTCTTGCGCATACTCTACATGCGCAAATAACTTAAGCTTCTTTAATGAGTTTTTATGTATCTTATGTGGAATTTCGAAAAAAAACAAATCAATATTAAAAAAAAATTTTTTCATGTTTCTCTTTGTTTTCGAATTTTGTATCTTTAAGTAACTCTTTTAAACTAAAAGTATCTTTTTAAATTTCTCTTAAGTCTTAACATTTTATTTTACTGGACAACAGACTTTTGAATGAAAATGCTGTTTATATATAGTTGTTTTGATTTTTTATTTTCTGCTATATTTTTATGTTTTAGTTAAAGCAAGTTTTAAAAGTTCGAAATTCGAAATTACACGAAAATTAAAACAAAGCAAGTTTGCTAAAAATTATAATAACTTTTTTTTTGAATGAATTAAACTTTGTTGTATGTATTTATATCTTGTTTTAATTTTATATTATTATTGTATTAAATATATTTTTTAAGCCGGTGTTGTAGATATTTTTTATATTTTTCTCCTATGTAACTCCAGTCTTACGGTAACTTTATGCCAATAAAGTATCTTATAGTTTTATAATACGCGAGTGTGATAAAATTTATATACATATATATTGTGAATTGTATTTAAATGTTCGTTATTAAAGTTTAAATATTTGCCTATTTTTTTTTAATTTTAAATTTTAAATATAAAACAGTATCTTAAGATATTTTTTAAAATTAATATTAAAATATTTAAATTATTTATTTAATTGAAAGAAAAAAATTATTAAAAAAGTTATAACTAATATCAAAGATTATACGAAAAAAAAACAAATGTTTTAATATAGTTTGTTACTAATTAAACTAATAACGGTTCTAATGAAAAAAATTAACTATTCTCAAAAATAATTAAGAATTTTTTTTAACTATAAATTAATTAATAGAAGTAAAGATAAGAATAACAAAATATTTCAAATGAAAAACTTATTGTTATTGATGATTATGTGAATTTTTATTTCCGACGGTATTACGAATTTCGAATATTATATATATGTACTGTGTTATCAATTAATATTTAAAAAAAAATTCATTGAATAAATATCGATCAATTCGAAATATTTCTGTTATTATTATTATTGAAAATGAAGAGAATTAATACAAAAATTTTTCAATTAAATTGAATTAATATTAATTATAGTAATAAGTGAATATCTTGTAATTTCTAAATTAATTAATTATTAAAATACAAAAAAAAACTATGAAGTTTAAAAGAAAATATTTAAATTGACATTATTTTAAAAATTAAATAATATTATTAATTTAATTTCGAAATCATTGAAGTGAACTTACTATACAAAAAAACATAACCTATACAAAAATATTATTTTTAATTAATAAAATTTTTTATTTAATTAAAAACAAAAATTTCATAAATTTTAAATAATTTAAGTAATTCAAAATATAAGTTAATAATAAGTGTATAAGTTATTTTAAAATAAATAAAATTATTAGAAACAAATGTTAAATATACACTGTTTACTAAATACAGATATACACTACTTATCTACTAAATATTATATTAATTGGATTAAAAATAAATTTTTTTGAGTGAAAAATTATAAAAAAACATTAAAAAATTTTCAAATTTATATTAAAAAGAATTTAATATCTTTAAGTTAAACATTAAACTAAATTTGGAATATTTTAAAAATTCGAACTCAATAAATAGTAAGTGTTTTTGATAAAATATTAATGTTACTTAATATTATTTGAAATATTCTGAGTAAATCAGAGTTTTTAAATTTATTTTTATGGAAATCTGACCGGATTGGTTCCTTATGTTAGTTACTTACTTATATTTACTCACATGGTTTATTTTGTTTTTCGAAGCGCTAACTGTTCAACTGTCTATACTATAGGTATATGTTGGAACAGGGAGTCATATTATATTCGTGTTATTGGAATTGATCTTAATGAATTCCACATACAATTTAAATATGAGATAGTACTAAGCCTTATAAAATGTAAAACGTCTTAGATTTTCAATAGATACAATTCTATTTTTATTTATATTGTAATATTTTGTATTTGAGTTATATAGTATTCTATATCTGTGAGTTATACTATTCAATTAAATTATTTGTTTATATTTTGCATTTGTTTTATTGTTATATTAATGTATATTTTATTAAAGATATGTAATTATTAATTATTGATTAAGCCATTAATTTGAACCCAATGGCAAATGGTAGCTGAGTCGAGTCGATGGAATTCGAATCCGATCCTTTCACATGAAAGGTCAGCACTGAACCACTGTGCCACCCGGTCATTATGAAGAATAATCATTTTCAAGCTAATCTAGGTTTTTGAATTTACTTTATCCTGTTCTAATTGTTTCCTAAAATAATTCAATTTTGTATAATTCATTCATTTTGTTTATTCTAAAAATAATTAGTGTAAGTTATAAGTTTTGAATAACAATTAAAGAATGCAAATCCCATTGCGTTTTATAAATAATAAAAAAATTAACTTAAGCAATCCTATTTATATATGCTTTATTGATTGTTGCAGTACTAAGTATCTTATAGAAGTGACTTAATGAATCATAATTTTAATTAGTTTAAATTTATTACAAAAAAAGGAAACATCTTAAAAAACCTCTTCATTATACCGATTCACAAGCACATTTAATAATTTCTATTGGGTGACAAAAGACTTCAATTAAAGGCCTTCTATAGTGTTTTAATTTTGTAACATAAGTTCACGTTTAACAGGATTGTTCTGTACATAAAATTTTGATGTTATATATGCCAATAATAACCACATTTTCTTATTAAAAACTTTAATGCCCTTGAAGGTACTCTTAAACCCTCTCTAGGAGGGACAATTTAAAACATATTAGTTAAATACCGGTCCTCTTTTATTTTAACAGGGAACAAAACATGTCCACTTTGCAATCAAATCACTAAGATGGGAATATATTGTAGGTTACATGTTATGATTTAAAATTAAATTCTATTCAGCAATTTAAATAATGATTCTCATCATAAATGCATTCTAAATATGTATGGGTATTAAGTTATGTGTTAAATTATATTTAAGAAAAAGATAAAAAAAATGATCAGTTCTAATAAAAGTGTTCAAGCAAAAAAACGTATTTAATTTATTAAGAAAAGAGCTTACAATACATATAAAACGAGGTAGAGGGTAGTAGAGTTGACTTCGTCAACTCTGGGATACCCGTATGGCCGTAATATTAACATTATATCATCCGGTTTATTACTTTTGGCAAAATTTCAAACATTCAGCTTTGTTATTATAAAGTAATATTCATGTAAAATATGAAATTGTATGGCAACTACTCTAATCCACTGCAGTAGTCCAACCAAACTTTGCAGAAACTTTGGCAATGAAACTAAACTATTTTTGCCGAAATTTCAGACACCCAGCTAAATTAAGTGTAGCTGGGATGAAATGTCCGGCAGCTACAATTTTAAGGTACAAATTTTAAATAATACAACAACAAAATGCTTCAACTTGAAGATTTCAATATACTTTGAATATATATTGAAATCAAAATTTAAAATTTATATACAGGGTGATTCATTAAGAAAAATACTTATGCTACTCATACATGTACTGCTCTAGTGAATGCGATGAAGACAAAACTTTGTTTCAGAGCTTTGCTTAAAGGAAATTTAGTGTATCTTTCATTTGCTTTGGTTCCTATAACTTTTGCTACAAACGAGTTCATGGCATCTTAAAATGTGTTTTTAGAAGCATGAGGAGGTAATATTTCTAAATTTCTTCATTTGAATCTATATTTCTTTAGTTCTTTCTCTAGACTTTAAATGTTAAAATATTCATAGCCCTTTTTCGAAGCTTTAATTTGGTGTTTGGTATAAATTATCTTTTAAGATTCAAGAGATTTGAACGGAATTAAGTTTTCTCAAACCTTATCAGACTAATCAATTATTTAAAATCAATATTATAGAGTACCCACCCAATTCAATAAAACATTTTCAATGTCAATATCAAATATTTGGAAATAAAAATACACAATAAAATTTCATAAATTTTGCTATTGAACCCATTTAACGACACATTGAAGAGTTGCTTTATGTGAACTGATATAATCTATATAGTTAGGTTTAAAATCCAATTAAATATTGATTAAAAACACGTGATAAACTCTGAAAAAAAGCTATAATTGAACATAAAAGTTTTCATTACTAAAAAGATGCGTGGCATATTAAATCCTAAAATCCGACTAAAGATAACAATTTTTCATTCCAATTCTTATCAAAACTTATTAAAAGTATTTTCAAACATTTTTATGAGACCACTTTATTTGACACTATCTATAAAAAAAAAAATTTCCAAGTACGACTCCGAGTACAATGCTTATAATTTTATTGTTATAAGTACTTCCACCTTCCCGGCTTATCGCTTATCAGTTATTAAAAATACATACATATATATATACAGGCAATAATATTATATAATTTAACACATTTTTTAAATTTCGTTAAGCGTGCGAAAATTTTAGTACAATTCTGAATATTTGGAACAAATTGAAATTGAAGACATTTTGACGACAATATAAATTTGATAAGAAATAAATTTTACAAATTTTTGATTTTTGAACAATACAATCAAATAATTTTGATTTGATAAGTTTTATATTAATTAAGATAAATAGCTTTATTAATTGATAATCGAAATTCAATCCACACACTATAGGGTATAAAAATTAATTAGAAAATTTTTTAAATATTTAAAATATTTACGTATACAATGATTATTGGGACCAATACAAATTGTCAAACGATTTCTCAAAATTGGAGCAGAAGCAAAATAAAATTTTTGATTTAACCAAATGCAGTTTAAATTTTACTAAATTCCTTTATTATCAACTGTGTAATCATTGCTAAAATTTTGCATAGATATATCTCCAAGACTATTTGCCCTAAAGATGCGGTTTCAGAACCCAGACGATCTTAACTTTTATATTAAGGTATCACTTATGAAAATAAGGCTACCCTACCCTATGTCATAATAAAAAATCCAGTTTACAAAATTATATATAGAAATTTATATTTTAAATGCTGGATGACCATTCATTCGAGGCGCCGTGGTTCGAACCCTTAAAAAAGTTAAGTAATTTTTTTTTTGGTTTCTGACTCGAATCAACTTGCTATTGAGACTTCAAATTAATGTTATAAATGTTTACCAATAATAGTAAATGCATTAATGTAATAATATGTACCCCTAAATATATTTGTCATATGGTGTCATATAATATCATATCATTTTGTACGATTGTCTGCCATTTCATATAACAAACTAAAATAGTATTAACCATCATTCGTTATCATTTAGAAATCATTCTTCAAGTCATAAGTATACGAAACGACGCGTACAAGCCATTTGATAAAATACATATACAAGCAAACTAAATTGAAAAAAAATAAAGGTAACTAAAACTAAAATTAAAAAGAATTAAAAAATTTAAAGGATTAAATATTAAAAGGTAAATATATAAATTTTTAATAATGAAATATTTATGTTTGACATTTTATGCGTATGGTTGGCTATGAGTGTAATATTTAGGGTAATGATTTTGTATATCATATGCAATCATATCGATTATTTATCTATGAACTTTCATATGACATCATATGACAATTATAATTAGGGGTATTATGAACAAATAATTTAGTTGAATAATATAACTCACAGATATAGAAATTCTTGTTAGTCGAAGGGGTCTCAAGCTTTGCATATCTGGGTGCAACAGTATGCAGCAACAACAGCATGCATTTCTCCATATGTGACAGGATACAAGCTGGCAATAGGAGCTTCTTTGCAAATAAAAAGTTGTTACAGTCCAGATTGTTATCAAGTCAAACAAAGCTCATAATATACAAAACTATAATACGACCAGTAGTTACATATGGATGCGAAATATGGACGTTAACTGTAGCAGATGAAAACAGACTAAGAGTCTTTGAAAGAAAAATCTTACGAAAAATTTTCGGTGCCAGAAGAATAGAAAACGGCGAATATATAAGAAGAAATAACGCGGAAATTCAAGAGCTCATTAAACAGGAAGACATCGCCAGATTTGCCAAGGCACAAAGGCTGCAATGGGCCGGGCACATGATGCGAATGAGCGAAAGCCGATCGCAAAAGCGAGCCTTCAATATTAAACCTGATCTAAGAAGAAGTAGGGGCAGGCCACGTTTGAGATGGATTGATAATGTTGAAAATGATGCTCGAGTGTTGCAGGTTAGAAACTGGAGAAGTGCTGCTCAAGATCGCGATGCGTGGCGAGATGTTGTGAAGAAGGCCAAAGCTCACATCGAGCTGTAGCGCCACAAGAAGAAGAAGAAGAAGTTAGTCGAATATTAAATTATTGCAAAATATAGCAAGGAAAATTATATCTATTAAAAATTTAAAAATTTTCTACATTTAAGGCCAAGTACTACCTCATGTATTATTAGTATAAAGAATTCCCTAAGATCTATTCTAATAATAAAAATATTAGTATTTAGAGGCTTTTTACCCTTAACTCTTCAACAGGTTAACACTTAAAAAAAAAAGTGTCTCATATATGACTAATAAGTGACAGTTATCCTTAGTTTATAACTGCTATTAAATAATTTTAAAAAAGTTCACTACAGTTTATGAATAATGAAATAATATTGATTATATTTCGCCTATTAAAACCAATTGACTTATATTATTGCAATTTCAAAATACCAAAATTCAGGCGGCGTCTATATGTCTACTAATATATTATTTTCTTCAATAAGTACTTAAAATGGTTAACTAAAATTTTATTTCATTATTACTGATTCAAAAAATTCTGCCACTGATTAGATTATATTATAATATAACCTGAAATAACTTTCTAAAGCTAATAACAATAATAATCACTTATGTAGATTGTTAGCTTGTTTTGAGATAAGTTTAAAAGCGGTTAAAAGTAGTTTGTGTACAAAAATGTAATACAAAAGCTTTGATTCGATAAGAATTTGAAATATTTAATAAGTGATAAGGACATGGAAGAATACCTTTGTGTTTTAAAATGAATTTCTGGAAAGGAAATTTAAGTTCAAATTGCGCCGCTTCTTTTGTGTCTTAGAAATCTTGATTTAATTTCGATTTTTAGAAGTATGTATTTATTTTCGTAGAATACTATTTTTAAATTTGATAAGAATGAAGATATTAATATCAGTTTCTATTGAAAGGAAAAATAAGTGGGTGAAAATAAAATTTTGACATTTATGTAATTTACAAGTGTATGTATACATAGAAAGATTTATTCTGGTTATAGGGTTTTAATAAAGGCATTTTAATAATTTTTAGGGTTCTTTTACTAAAATTGGTGGGAAAATTTCTTGGTCTAATTTTTTTTACACTTTTGTAAACTATATAGAGTTCTGCTGTAGTTGTCCTTGACCTTTTTCTAACTTAAAAGACAGCGTATTTATAACAAACTTTAAAATTAAAAAACTGACAGGTTGTAAATAAATCCCTTGACAAAAAGGGCTAAAGACAATTAATAGTGTTTTTTTTATTTTCTGTGTCTTAATTATATGTGTTCGGGTTGAAATCTCGGTTTAGTAAATAACTTTTTCAGAACTGTCTTTTTTTATATTCTGGAAAAAGCGGATAATCCTGATTTTGTATTCAACTCTAAGATCCTTAAAAACAAGATAATCTAATACAAGATTTTTAAAAAAAGCTGGATTTTCTAAAACCGAGATTATGTAACGCTACTTATTAGAATGAATGTAGAATATGGCTTTCATTAGCAAATCCTTTCAAAATAAATTATTGAAGTCCGGAATGAATTCTACTTTGAAATCCTCCTAATTTTTTTCTATTCACAATTTAATTCCTAGAATCTTGAGAATCACTATAAGTTTGTTTTGGAAAAATTTGGGAACCACTCCCATTCAAGAGTTATTAGGACTTAAGAAACCTTCTGCTTTTCGAATTTTGTATTTTTTTATAATTTAACCAAAAAGCAATTCAATTTTATAATAATCCGCTGCAGAATAGCTTATTAGAGACTTTAGTTTCAATTAGAATTTTTGGGAGGAAGTCCAGGATCTTTAATTCTAATTAGAAATATAAAATTAAAAACTTAATTTTTTTGCGGCGAATTTAAAATTAATTATCTACATTTCTACTTTTTATAGCAAGTCAAACAAATAATAAAAAGTTTAACAACTTCCGAAAATTTTATAGGTTTAAATAGAAAACGAAATAAGTTTTATTAATAATTCGGAATAAGTTATCAAGAAACTTTTTTTTTTTTACTAATTTCGCTTTAAATTAATTTTATCATACTAAATTTTTTTATTATTATTTTTAGTTTTTAATTGAACACAATTTAAATTGTATACAATAGTTATTTGTAAGCACTAGTTGCCAGGCCAATCGGCTTAAATTTATTTTATATTATAATATGAATTATAAATTTAATTCTTTTATCAGAGCAGATCCAAATTTATTAGAATTATTTTCTTGATGAAATATTTAGCTAAAATTAAATTATTTTAGAAATGATTATTAACAAATTTAGTATTAACAAATTTTAAAATATTTTTTATTTAGAAGCTCCTTTCCAATCTGGTAAATAACCATGTGTCTCGTCTCTGTTTATATGTTTTGTTTTGCAATTTAATTCCTCGTTTTAATTCATCTTAAAACGAGGAATTAAATTGCAATCAAATTTCATGTGCAATACAACCAAATTCTTCAGGGTTAAGACTGCCGTGCTAAGGAAAAGAGTCATAAGCGTCAAAAGCGAATTTTCGGGATAATGGAATATTTGACATCAGATAAATATCTCACAACTTTGCACTAAGAAAAAATGTCACATATCTCGGTCCAAATTCATTTAAAAAAATAACTAATATGTCACATATACCTCTAAGTCGCATCTATGTCTAAGATTTAATAGCTTATAAAATCTAGTATTGCTTAGCAAAAAAGTTGTATGTCCAAATTGACTGTGAACGCCTAATACTATCTTATGTCTATTATCTCTAGTAGGCTCTAAAATTTTTTTTTCCTTATTAATCATATTTGCTTTTCAAAAATTCAAAAATAGTTCAACATAGCGATGCGCGAATATAAAACACTAAAAGTTAAATTACCTAAAATCAAGAAAATGTAGAAACGACTTTCTTTCTTAGGACGGCAAAATAGATTTAATTCATTTTCATGTTGAAACAAATTACTGAAAAGAAAGTAAACCGTTTTGTCCCATTCCGTAGCCAAATAAAATTTTTGTATTCAGTTTAATAGCCCTTCAAAAACGTATATTGGGATTTAAAATTACTTTGATTAGTTTGCTTGGTTTATTCGCTTGGATTTTTATTATATTTGAATTTCATTCGAAATATGATTTTAACTCTAAAAATGAGTTTTAATTAAATAGAGTATCAAAATACTAAAAAATTTGATAAAAAAGATTAACATACCTATTTGTGTATTTGTATGTATATGATGATTGATTATTTATCTAAAATGAAATAATTTGTCAAAAAAAAAAATAATTGACTTATCTATTTAAAAATATTTTTTCTGATTAAACTGTTATCATTACATGCGTATAGATGAACTTTAATACTCGTATTTACCTATCGGCTCAGTTTTTTTTTTGTACTAGAACTTATTTTTAAAGTTTTTTTGAAGAACTTTCAAATTTTTTCAGAATTTTAAATTAAAAATAAACATTATTGATAAGAAAAATCATTTTAAAAGTAACTGTTGAGGACTTCTGTACTCTCGAAGAAAAATATGTTTTTAAAAATTAAAAAACTTTAAACAGAATTATATTGTATATACTTTTATATAATAAATTTATAAACCCATATGAACGAAGGTCAAAATTTATTCTAAATTAGACATTACGTTTGTCACGCAATAAAGAAGAGTAAGTAAATTCAAAGGTATGAATCTTATGAAAATCGGAAAGAAAATTGGTCTAGCTAGGTTTATCCGCCTGCATGTCTGCATGATAGAGCATCACTCTATACTTATTAAAGCTGGATTTCTCAAATTCTGATGGCCAAAATTTCTGCAAAATTTGGTTGGTCTACTGCAGGGGGTTCGAGTAGCTGCTACACAACTCTTTTTTTTATATGAGCATTACTCTACACTTAATAAACCTGTTATGTTTGATATTTTGCCAAAAGTAAATAACCGGATGATATAATGTTTTTATTACGATCATACGGGTATCCCAGAGTTGACACAGTCTACTCTACTACACACTCCATTGTTTTATATGAGTATTGAGTATAAAAAAGTTTTTTTGTACATTTTATTAATAATCTTAAAAAAGTATGCCTATAGTTACTCTGTCCGTCACCGTCTTTACAAACGTTCTTTTGCTGGTGGTTATTGCAAAATAATTAGTTTCATGAAAAACTTTTTTCTGTAGCACCTCCACTAGTTATGAAGCCAAAAAATAGCTCCCAAAATTTTCCTTTTTATACCCGTATGACTATATAGTCAAAGGGTATAATAAATTTGCCATTACGTTTGTGACGCAGAGAAGAAGGGGGGTAGATATAGACTCAAGTGTATGGATCGGATCAGAATCGAAAAATAAATCGATTTAGCTATGTATGTCTGTCCGTCCGCACGATAACTCAAAAAATAAAGGAGCTAGGGTCTTGAAATTTTCGCAAATTCGTTTTTTTGCAATAGCCGTCATCGCTATTTAAATCCAGCCCTTTTGGTCCATGGGTTCGGATAGCTGCCATACAACTTCCTTTTTTATATGAGTATTACTCTGTATCTATTACAGTTACGTGTCTGAAATTTTGGCAAAACTAGTTTAGTTTTATGGCCAAAGTTTTTGCAAAATTTGGTTGGTCTACTGCAGAGGGCTCGAATAGCTGCCATACAACTCCTTCTTTTATATGAGCATTACACTACACCTAATGAAGCTGGGAGTCTGAAATTTTGCCAAAAATAGTTTAGTGAAATGGCCAAAGTTACAGAAAAATTTGGTTGGTCTACTGCAGAGGGTTCGAGTAGCTGCCATACAACTCCTTCTTTTATATGATCATTACACTACACTTAATAAAGCTGTATGTTTTAAATTTTGCCAAAAGTAATTAACCAGATGATACGGCATAATGTTACGGTCATACGGGTATCCCAGAGTTGACACAGTCTACTCTACTACACTCTTCCTCCTTTATTAATTATTTTAATTGTTATAACACAAGTTCTATTAAGTTCTAAGTAAGATTTATTTTCAATTTTAAAAAGCCGCAGCTTTTATAAATTCGGACAAATTTTTTTTATAATTTTTTACTTTTTTTAATTTTGCAAGTCCAATGTTTGTTACCTTATAGTCTAAACTTAATTAAAGTTAATATATCTTTGAATAGGTGGGAGTGTAACCTTGCCTATTACATACAAATAAAAGTTTAAAATAACTCTATATTGTTTATACATACTCGTAACTCTATATTACCACAATCTGGTTTGGGTAAGGTATATGTAATGTAAGTTAATTAAATTAACTGTAGGTTTAAATACTGTTACTTTTTAAATGATATGCAAGTTATATATATTTAAAACATATACAAATAGTGTTACCATACGATACTTTAATTAAATTAAGTGTTGTGCAAGATAGTATTACCCTTCATATCCGTCGTTTAGGAAGTTTAAGGGGCAATATTTTTATAATAAAAGGTTTTCTTAAAACTTACGTTTTAAGTTATTTATCCAAAAACTTATTACTGAACATTATTTAGTTTTGGAAATATGTTTTTTTACCCTTGTTTTTTTTTCATTACGTGTATTATAAATAACATTAAGGCGTATTGTTGGCCTTTTTTAAATGTTTTTTTGGTACCTTGTCACATTTGTACACCAACTATGACACATATCTTAAAAACATAAAAATTTTAAATTCATATATGTAGGCAAACTTTCTACAATTTAAATTCCCAAAATTTTAAATTTTTTTTTATACTTTTATATTTAACATAAAAATAGTTATTAATAATTAAAGTTCAATTATAAATTATTTTAGATTACAAATCTTACCACAAAAAAAAAACTTCTTTACCTTCAAAATAACATATTCTTTTTTTATTCTTTATTTTATTTCTATTAATTTATTTTTTTTTTTTATTAAAATTAAAATCAAATTTGATTACAAAACCTAACCTAATTCGTCTTTTTTTTTATACATTTTTTTTGTCGACATTTCAATGAATACAAAAATAAACTGAAAAGAAAACATTAAATTAAAAAAAAAACTTATTAAATGCACAATACGTAAATTTTCACCTCATCTAATTTCATTTTATTAAAAAATAATAATAAATAGTAAAAAAAAAAACAAATTATAATAATACAACAAAAAAAAAAAAACAAAATAAGTAAAATTGATCCAACACTGAATTGAAATTCATTTAATTCAACCTCCAAAAAAAAAAAATGGAATTCATCAGTGTACAATATATAATTCCTTTTTTGATTTCAACAATCACTTATTACATTACTCCTATTGTTCAATGAAATTTCAATTCAAATTCATAATTTCTGATATACATATATTTTACATATATATTAATATACATATATTTAAAATAATAATAAAATATATATATATATATGTATATAATTCCTTTTGCGGTTTACCGCGTACATCGAAAAAAAAAACACCCAAAATACAAAAACAATACCTATATTGAAATCGATAAAGTCACCGCCATCATTGTATACCGCTGACATGTATTTGACTTAAAAATTGTATTATTATTATTATTTCTTTCAAATTCTTCTTCTGTCCTTTCTTTTTTTTTCGTGTTATTTTTTTCTCGCTTCTTTTTTTTTTTTTTTAATTTTTGGAAGCTGCTGTGTAGGAAGTCTTGCTGACTTTAGATTTTTCATTCAGAAAACAATATTAAAAAAAAAATTTGAACTTTACATATTATTCAAAAAAAAATTCAACATAGAAAAAAAACATTATTCTTACAGCCCCCCCGGCCTACTTTAACTATTCTTACAAAAAAAACTATGTAGATTTTTTTTTCATTAACTGTTACCCAAAAACAGAAATACAATAATAAACCGTACTATTTTTATAAGTGTATATCAATAGACACCAAAACTGAATAAAATTATCATAAAACAACTGAAATAGTAGCAGAGCAGTAGCATTTTAAATATCGTTCATTGCGCCAGTTATTTTTTTTTTTTTGTTATATTTATATGTACATACAAAATAAAAATTAAAAACAAAAAATAAAAATTAAAATTAAAAAATTTTAATAAAAACTCTGCCAGCATCACCAATAATTACAAAAAGGTGGCAATACTTATTCCATTTTTGATAGATGACAACCACATATAAAATAATGTTATATGCATATGAATTATTTGTATTTTTTGTCTCTTTCTTTCATTAGATCTATTACTCGGATAATATTTTCCATATATGCATATTGAGTACATTTTCCATTTATATGTGTGTTAGTATATATTTTTGACAGGTCATCACTTTATAAAAATGCGATACGATTACGATGACGTATTCAAATACAAAAATTTATTTAAACATTCAAATATGTGTAGTGGAAATGACATGTAAATATATGAGCGGTGAATAAGATGATATTGTATATCACGTTATAGGTATAAAAGGTGATGATCATGATGGTAAAGTGAATTCAGTTATAATGAATGTTACTGATGATTTACTGATGATGCTGATAATATTATTACTGTTGCTACCATTAATGAAATGATAATACCGTTGTCTTGCTTCTGTTATACCAATAATAGCTATTCTGTTTACGGTATACGCGATGTGAATAGTAGGAATGAGAATTGTATATATGGAAATAATTTGTCTAATCTTTCATAATTTTTTTTTTTTTTATATTGTTTAATTCTTTTGTTACTTGTATTTAAATATGGACCTGTGATGCGTATCTAATGCAAAGACATGTTGTTAAAAAAAAATGAATTAAAAATATCAGAAATCATTTATTCATACAAAAGGGTAGCCATTTTTAATGAAACAAATTTTTAAAATAATTTTTTAATATTGGTATGTTTTTTATGAAATGATATGAAATATTTTTTTTTTTTATTTTAATTCTTTCTCTTTTTATAGATTTTTTAATGGTAAGGTGCTTTGGTTTTTTATGAAGTCTAGTTCGGCAATTTGAAATCATTTAATTTTTACATTAAAAAAAAACAAAAAAGAAAAATAAAAAAATTTAAATACCTGTCAAAATTTTTATTTTGGTGTACAAATTGATGATTCTATTGTAAATTTTGTAAATGAAAATTTTTATACAAATCATCTTTATTAAATTTTTGGTGCGGTTTTATTATGATGATTGTTTGGTTTTCGAATATGCACTGATCTCTGGACACTACGGATTAAGTAAATTTTAAAATTATTTGAGTGATAAAAATCATATAGTATTTAATATGGAAATTTCTTTCAGTAATTGTAACTACATAATATTGTAGTTGAAATGTTAATTGATGACTGCAGTAGTGGGTTGTTTTGAAACAGAGAAAAAATTCATTTAATTCCAAAAGAGGACACAATAATTTTATTGTAGACCTACTTATTTTGAATATTTATTTTTATTTCTTGTTATTTACGAAACATTAGGACCATGAAAGATTATCACCTCGATTTGTAATCGAATATACTATACAACTTGCTGCGAGTAGGAACCTTAAATGTGTTGTAGGTAAGTAGGTACATAAGGTAGTGACATTCACTATCCTGCCTCAAAGGCCTGAATTAGCGCTAGATTATTGAGCGAGTGAATGAAGTCTGGCTCTGGCTAAGGTTGGACATCTGCAAATAATGCTTGATATTTAACACCAATTACACAACCAACCTTTACGAGATAGTTGGAATTCAGACTTCAGAGTGACTGCTTTCTTTGCTAGTTTTCTGCTCTTTTGTTACCTTCGATTTAGCTTTGCTCCGGCACCAACACAAAAGTTAAGTTTTGTTTTGATTTATCAAGGCGAACTCCACGTGAAACTGATGGTGAAATTGTTCATTAGTGTGTTATTTTATTTCAAAACTCGACCTGTTACTCTGATTGCCAGCATCTCCACCTGGAAAATGCTTGATAGGGTATATTAAGACTTTCCAAGAAAACGCTTACGCCAACTGCTTCTTTCAACTTAAATTCGTTGGTGTAGATCACGGGTGGGCAACAGTTGGAGACAAAGGGCAAATTTTTTTCTTAAAACAAAAGTCGCGGGCCATTTTATCTGTATATGTAAGATTAGGCATTTATTTTTAAGTATAAACAAGCGATAGAATCTTGATTTTTTTTAGTAAACTATTTTCATTTAAATAATATTATTTATTTATTAAATTCATTTAAAAATTATTAAATATAAATTAATTTAACTATAATTGGATTTATAAATTTAAATAAAACAGTTTAAAATAATATTAATTTATTTAAAATATTTTAACAATTGTTAATAACAATTTATTTTTATAGTGAACTCAAAATATATCTCCAATCAACGGCAACTGTTCAAATATTTATTGAAATGTCAAATACCTATAATTCATCATTATATTTGTATCATTTTGAAATGTAGTAGATGTAAAATACGATTTTTATAGTAGATGTAAGATAATGTAATGTAGTAGATGTAATAACAGCTCAAACAAAATGCTTTCTTTTTCGAATATTCCTTTTTTGAAGTGAATATTTTTTTAAAGTGAATTCTTATTGCATAATTGAAATGTACTATTTTTGCTATCGGGCCGGATAAAATATTAAATCGGGCCGTAATTGGCCCGCGGGCCGGCTGTTGCCCACCCTTGGTGTAGATAGTTACATCAAAATTTTTTGTTTATCGTCCTCTCATTCCGTTGTAGATGAAAAATCGACATCAAATTGTTCGCGAACCTTACTTTGGGAACTATATAGTTTATCACGAGTATTATTAAATCCTTTGGTGATATATTCAGAATACTACCATGGTCATGATTTACTAACAAACCAACCAGACCAAATGCAATGCACATTACTCTATATCTGATGTATAAATTCAGGGGTAGAGGAGATTATTTAGAATATCAATCGGACGTGAATGCATTGCCATTTCTATCGGATTCTTACTGAAGCTAATCTCTTTATTATATTAAGTTATATTGCGCTATATTTCGTATCCATTTCTTGGGTTTTTATGCATTTTTTGTTTGTGTTTTAAAATCTCAATCAATATTATTAAAAATATATTACTTTAATATTATTATTTAAACTATTTCCATACTCTATCTTCGAGAATTCAATTGCAAAACTTGTTCCAAAGAAAAACTTTTCATTTTAAATTATAGACAATTAAAATACTTTTATCACTTATTCTTTTAGTCACAATATTTGTCACATTCATATACAATTACTGTATAATTTTTTGCAATCACTGAGTATAAAACATTGATCACATCGAAGAACCCTGTAAAATTTATTTTTTTTAAATAAAAAGATGAATAATTAATTGTTGAAGTGAATCCGTTAAAATTTATCATCATTGGAATCCCGATTATTTTTAATTTTATCAAATTAAAAATAATTTCTTTGAAACGTATTCCGTTATTTCAATTAAACAAATAAAATAAATTCCCAGTAAATATTCGTTATGAATAATAGTTAATTAGCATATATATATAAATATTATTGTAATATGTGTATTATATAGATTAATCATTGCATCCTCTATATATTTATATAAATATGTCTTATATAATTTTCTAACTAATTTTAATTACCATAAAAATTTTAATTATTTCACAAGACTCTAAAATATATTATAATATTTTTTGTCTCTTTCTAATTGTTGAATTAATCGCCCGGCGTAAAAATGAATTTCTCATTTTTTTCTTTTCTAGAAATTATTTTGCAAGTCATTTTAATTAGAAATTATTTCGTTGGGTGATCTAAAGCATCGCTAATAATGTAATTTGCGTTTCATCAGTAGTTTATTTTTTTTTTTTTTTTATTTTCAATGTAAAAATAAAATGTTGTTATGTAAATGGTTTTAAATATGTATCCCTAGATACATAGATACAAAACTCAAAACAAATTTTTTTAATTCATGTCCAAGCTGATTAGTTCAAGATGATTGTAATATGTAGATGAGTTTAAATTTGTATAATGGTCAGAGTAAGAACGGCAGAGTTTAATAGTCAGATTATAGATGAGATGAGATTTAATTTTACAATGAATATTCCATTCAAAATAGATTTATAGGTACTGACTGTGCATTGATAGTAATTATACGGATAGATCCCCATGATTACTATAGATTTTGAGTGTTTTTTTCGTTATATAATATTTTTTTTTTGTATATTTTGTTATTTCAAAGATATCTGCCGAAAGTTGTAAATTGTACAGATACATTATAATGGAATACAGATTTAATAAAAAAAAAAAAAAAGAATTAATTTAATTAAAATGAGCTGGAAATCGTAGAACTGTTTATTTTTGAAGAATTAATTTAAAACCTCTTTCAAACAATGAAGTATGTTGAAATAATTCATTTAAAAAAGTATTTAGTTGCATTTATCAAAGTGTATTAAATATGGGATTAAAATATTATTTAGAATTTTATATAAGAGAATGTGCTAGAACAGTGGTTAGAATGCGATTTCTCTTTGAAGACAGCGGGTTCAAATCCTAGTAAAACGAAAAAACCTTTTATTTGGTGATTTTTGTGAGAATAATATAACTCACAGATACAGAAACACCGTATAAATCAAATACAAATTACAATATATTCTACATCAGATAGAATTATTTGTATTGAAACTTGAGGCCTTTCTAGAGGTTATCAATATCTAGTACTATCTCATCTGCTATAGATAAATGTGCAATTCATTAAGATTTTCTTAACAAATACAGATCAAAAATAATTTGTATAAAATATAATAATTAAAACTCACAGATACTGAAGTACCTTATAAATCAAATTCAAAATTTTTACATTAAATTTTACAGAAAGAATTATATCTGAAATTTTAAACGATTATATATTATAAGGAAGGTCTATAGTCAGAACTACCGTATGTATTAATATAGTATGTGGAGGAGTTCATTAAGATTGATTCTTAATAATATCTGACCAATGGCGTAGTGATAAACACGCTGCCTTTCATGGGAAAAGCCTCGGGTTTAAACCCCGATCACATTATATCTAATAAGAAAATCGTAATAGTTAATATCTTAATATAAGATAAGATTTCATTTTTTTTTAATTTAATTTTTTGTATTCATAGTCTTATAAAATGACTACAGTCGAATAATCAACGGCTAAGTGAATAATAACGATTAAAGAAAATAAAGCCTACTCTTAATAGACTTGATTAATGCTCTATACTGTTTAAAGGAGTGGAAAAGAAATAAAAAAAAACGAATATAATATTAGCTCAGTATACCTGATTTGATCATACAATTTGTACCTGAAATAGGTAGTCTTTTTAGCTTAATAGTTTAAACAGATAATACGTACTTGTTTGTCTCTTAATGGCAAATAGGTTTGCAACATGTTTTTTTATTCCTGCAACCCAAACAATATTTTGATTCCTATACAAATATTCATCAAGTCTATTTTAAAAAATACATTATTCTTTAAGATTTTCATTAATTTTATAAAATTTTAATAGGTTTACAGCTTTGAATATTACATATTTTCCTGCTCTAATTTTTTTTTTTTTGAATTTTTTTTTTGCTTCTCATTTTAATCTTGTAAAAGCAAATTTGAAAAACTTGTACTTCATTGGAGTACGTCAGTAGTTTAATGCTTTAAAAACTAATTTACGTATATAAGAAGAAAATTTTTGCTTGGTCATTTTTTGGGAAAAAATCTGTTATATTTTTTATAGGCTTTAGTCAAATTTACATTAACATGTTTCTCATCTCCCTTTTAAGGCATTTTTCTTTGAAATATTTTAGGAAATTGTCTGTTTTTGTGTTTTTTTTTTTTAAATATTTGAATTTGAGGTTCTTTTTAATTAGAAAGTTATTTTAATTGAAGAGATACTTTTAAAATTTAAATAATTTTTAAAAATTCAAATTATGGTGATAGAAAATTTAATTTTAAGTGGTTCAAAAGAAAACTCTGGGACGGAAAAAATCTTTGATGCTCTATCATATATTTAGAAAAAAAGATTTTATTTTATACTATATTGAAAATTATGAACAGGTGGGATAAGAAAATTACCACTCGCATTGTAATTCGCAACCTTTAGGGGCTCACTTATTTGATCACAAATGATTTGAACACGACACAATAGACCAAAAATTGGCTTCTTCATATAATTTTTGGTAATAAAATAGTATTGCTGGTATCACTTCAAAATTTTTTTCCCGAAAACGCACGTTAGGCTGAAAATTAAGTAAAGTTCAAGCTTTTGGCATCAATCACATAAATCTGCTAAAACATTTCGATAGAATCCGAAAAACAATTATTTTTTTTATAAACGCCTTAACGTTCACTCCACACCACTCCTATCTTAGAGTTGGTTTGGGTTGGAAAATAGAGTTCATACATCTATCCCAAAAACTAAAACAATTTGCATCTGCTTTAACAAAAACACCTGTATCAAAGAAGTGAAAAAAATAATGTCTCCATTCAAAGGTTCAACAAGAGAGGCATATAAATATTCTTATATAGTTGAACTAGCCAGTTGGCGTAGTACTGCATACGGAAACTTGTTAGATGTGTGTACCTCGCTTTTATCGAACTGTTATTTAGCGTTTATGTTGGAGATGCAATAAGTGATAAGAATGTCGATGAGAACATTGCGTAGAAAGTTTCCATTGTTAAACGATCATCAAAGTGACGCTCCAAACCAAAGTTTTCTACCCTATGATCATATTGACGTTCTTATCATTTATCGCAGCTCCAACATAAACCAACCACCCTACCACTGTAATACAATACCTGCTAAATTCATTTTCAAAACTATAATCTCGAAAGTCTCTGGACTTCTTCAATGGATGTCTTTAATGCTTTCTCCCATGCTCCATCAAAAAAAAAAAAAAATGAAATGTAAATTGTCGAACTGTTGCGTCCTTTCTTCAGCAGTTTTTACCATTTTTTATTTGATACACTTATTACAGTATAGAAATTATTTGCAATAAATGGCAAAGCTTGAACAGAAGCTATGGTAGAATACCTAAATATCTGATCATCGGCTGAAGTTTAAAATAGTATATTTAAGAAATCTATCATTCGGGGATTATCTGTCTCAGTGACATAATGACGATAAGTTTTTCTAATATATCACACATGTTATATATCTACATATACACACACAAGACTTTTGGAAAACTACAAGACCATATTTAAAAAAAAAAAACATTTAAATTAAATTAAAACTTCATTAAATCAATAAACTATCTATTAATTTAGTTTTTTTTTTTTTAATTTTGCTAAAAATTAAGAGATTATGGCAGCTTTATACAATATTTTAACAGGTAAACCAGCATGATATATCACCTGTTGGAAAATAAATACAAAATATGTTTTTGTAAATTGTACTACATATACAAAGACCAGATTTGAGCGTGAATTTACAATCTATTTCGATAAATGGATAATTTTTTAAACTGAAGTTATAAATATATATATATTTTTAAACAATTTTGACATTTTGAAATCTTGCTGTGGGACTTGTAGTAATAGAAAATTTAAAAAGAAAACCAAAAATAAAGTTCAATAGTTTTTCAAAAATTGTTTAGTCTTTCATATTTAATTAGAAATTTTTATTTAAGAAGGAGGTTAAGAAATTAGATTAAGAGAATTTATGTTCAATTTAATATTAAAGAATTTAAAAAGTG
Source organism: Dolichopus griseipennis (assembly GCA_963082915.1). Classification (NCBI taxonomy): domain Eukaryota; kingdom Metazoa; phylum Arthropoda; class Insecta; order Diptera; family Dolichopodidae; genus Dolichopus; species Dolichopus griseipennis. The sequence continues at coordinate 63,299 of CAUJBZ010000229.1, forward strand.
CAAAGATGTTTTTGAAATGATTTTTGTAATGGTATACGAACCTCAAGGACAGATTTACGATATATTCAAAGTTTTTGAATTTGAAATTAGTAACAGTATTATAAACTCTGTACTTTAATTTTTTAAAAGTTGCTTTAACTTTCGCTAATAAATGTCACATCAATTATGGAGCAAGAGCTACTTCCAGTATATTAAGCTACAATTTTAAATATAAGCTCTTCAAAGCTTAACTTCGTCAGGTCAAAAATATATACTGATAAAATATAATTAGAAACTGTTTTTTCTCCCCTCTATGTGCTAACTTTTCATTTTTATAGACTAAACAGCCTAACTATATATGTGCATGTCGGAATACTGGGAAATATATTCATATATTATTAGAACTGATGTAGTGAATTCCGCACACAATTTAAACATGAGATAGTACTAGGCTTATAACTTGTAGGTCTTAGATTTTCAATGGAAACAATTCTATTTTGTTTATATTGTATTAATTTTGTACTTAAGTTACATGGCATTTTATATCTGTGAGTTATATTATTCAATTAAGTTATTTTTTTAATTTTTGTATTTTTTTATTACTTTTATTTTAATATATTTTTTATGAAAAATATATAATTATTTATTATTTAGTAATCCATTGGTTTGAACCCAATGGCGAATGGTAGCTGTGTCGAATCGGAAATCAGATAAAAGTTTTTTTTTAACTTTCATTTGGATTCGAATCTGGGCTTTCGCATGAATGGTCAACACTCTAACCAATGCGCCAAGCAGCCGATAATGCGATTTAATAAATAGTATTTGCTCCTAAATCCATTAAAGCCTGGAACTCAAATAAAGTAAAAACTTAACACCATCTTTAAAATATGTTTAATCGGTACTTAAATTATATTTATATATAATTTAAAATATTTCTTTAATAAAATTAAAATTCCAGAAATAATATTATATGCAGGAAGAAAGAAAGAGACAAAATATATAGCCTGTAGTTATCAGCAATTTTTACTCACCAGTTGGCGTTGTATATTAAGATGCTTTTATTCTATTGAACGAAAATAATTGGTTTAATGTTCGCTAAGTTGAGCAAAAAATTAAAAAATAAAAATTTCAAATAATTTCTGGAGGGAATAAAAAATTGTAATAATTGTAGGCGTTTGTGGTAGTTGTTGTTGTTGGATTAAAAAAAAATAATAAAAATAAGAAATTAAAAAACAAACCAAGAAAATATTTAAAAGATACTTCCTATAACTGGTTAATGATGATTTGGTTTTTCAATTTAAAAAAAAAAAAAATTGTTTAAAAGTAGAAAATTTATTCTTTTTTATCAATCTTCGCATTAGACGATCTCTGCATACTGTACAGACAAAATCTATTTAGAATTGCTTTTTTTTTAGCACTCTATGGCTACATGAATTTTTTTTATGTAATCTATGCTTTAAAATCTACGTGGCGACGATTTATCTATTTCATACATATTTCTATTCATTCATTCATTCATTCATTTATTTATCTATTCACTAATTTAAAGTCAGATCATATAAAAAAAATTGGGCGGGAGTTATAGATGAAAAACAAAAAGAGATTTTTTTTTTTAAAGTGAAAGATACTTTAAACTGCAATATGTATTTACAGAGGAGATGAAGAGATTTAATCTAAAAGATACTATTTTAATTATAAATATCTATAAAATTTAAGCTTCTAACTATATTTTTTATATATCTACAGAGTGATTTTGAGATTTAAAATCGAAATGGTAATTAAAGAGAATTTTTTTAATTCATCCATTTTAGGCATTCAATCATTGTTTGCACCATGGGTACACTTTTGAACGGGTTGCACTTATTATTAGAAATGATCAAATTGAATGTCACATATACATATAACCAACATAGCCAGGACGCTGTTATCCATTTGGATACTGGGTATAGACCGGGAAACCACTGTTTGCAGAATTTGCTGGCTGTTACCATTTTTAGCTGCAGACAAGAAGCTGCATCAGAAGTAGAATTAAAGTTAAAATTTGATTTATTTGGTTTACTATAACACACTTAAAAACTTTTGTATAAAAATAAATCGATAAAGCTCATATGAAAGCAATTGAGGACAGTTAAGTTAGGAACCCATAACCAAATCTCTATGAACGGAAAAATTAAATGAAATATAAGGTAACTTCAGTTTAGTGATTGGAGTCCTATTTGAAGTTAAACTTTATCAATGTAATTCTTAAGACTGCGAAAATATCTGTCGGCATAATTAAGTAAAACTTTAAAGACACCCTGTATAGGCATTTTTATTAAATAACTTCCTGTTGATGTTCATTAAATTTTTAAATATAGTTAAATTTCAATAATTTTCAGAAAAAAATTAATTTCTTTAATATTTTTATGAGTTTTTTATTTTTAAATTTAATTTTAATTTACAGATCGCGTTCTTGATTTCTTTTGGTTTTTATATTGGAGAAATTTTTGGATACTTTGAAGCAATCAAATTCAAACAAAAGTTGTAATTAATTATATTAAACAAATATCATTAATAAAAAGAATAAAAAAATTACATATATATCATATTTATTGGTAGGTGGGCTGTGCAATATAAACTAATTTAATTCTAGATGAAACAAAGAATTAATGATGAAAATCAAACACATTAAGATAAATATTTACATTTCAAATTATACATTTTGATCTTTTTAAGACCGAAATATCTGAAGCTACTATTAAAAAAGCATAAGATAAAATTAAATATCAAAAGAAAGGAAGTCTTTGCTAAGAATATTATTATGCCATTACTGTTAGCTAATTATCCAAATAATATCGTTTCATACGGAATGTTACTAGATCATAATAGTTTCAGAAGCAGAAATAGTTTCAATAATTTGGAACATCATCAACAACAGCAGCAACTACAACAACAACATCAACATCATCAACAACACCATCATCATTCACATCGTAATCCTTTGTTACAACAACCAATTGATTTTACTATGTCAAATTATAAAACTTCATCAATTAATCCAACAACAATAACAACTTCAGTATCATCACCTTCATCTTTGTCGTCATTATCAACATCAACGCCATCAATAACGACATCAACAATTGCTGAAGCTGCAGCTGCAATTGCTGCTGCTGCTGCAACAAATACTCGATCTTTAAATGATCCATTTTTATTTCCTAATTCTCATTTGCCATTACAACCAACCAGCCATACATTACATCCAAATCATCCTCTAATTCATCATTCACATCATCAACATCATTCGCAAACTTCAAGTTTACAACAAAGTCTAGCATCACATTTACAACATCATACTCCGGCAACAAATAGTTTACAGCAATTACAACATTTATCAAGTTTGCATAATTCATTACAATTGGAACATCAAAAATTAACTCATAGCCAAATACATTCAAATGTATCAAGACATTTTTTCAATCAACAGCAACAACAACAACAGCAACATCAGCAGCAGCAGCAAAAAAATTCACAACAAAAACAAAAAGAACAAATATTACAACAACAAAAATCATATAATCATAGTCTTCCGCATAATATGGTTGGTTTAAGTACACAACAATTGCAACAAATGTGCAATGAACTTTATGGAAATATAAATGATTCTGTTGCTGCTACTTCCATCGGTAAAGATTCAATATTACCATCTTTGGGAATATCTATTAGTAATTCTGGAAATGTTGCTTTAAATAGAAATCGTTTTAGTAGTAGTAGTAGCAGTAATAGTAGCAATAGTAATAAAAGTCGTCGAAGTAGTAGCGGTAGCATTACAGGCAATAGTATAAATAATAACAACAACAATAATACTAATAATAATAATAACAATAATAATAGCAACAATAAGAATAATAATAGCAACAATTTCAATAATATTTGTAATGAGGAGAATAAAACTGGTAATGATGATTTGGTTCCTAGCAATAAAGCGGTTTCACCAGTTTTAAATATGGATGAAGGTATGTGGAATTTTTCAAATATTTGTTTTTATTTAATTTTTAAATTTAATATAATTATTTGAGAATGCATTATTGATATTAAAAATCAAAGAAAATTATAATATGTATATAGTAAACGTTGAATTAAATACCAGCTTCAACGTTTATTTAGATAACTATCAACTAACTGATAAAGATATTATTTTTAATTCAATTGGTAAATGATCAACAGTATAAGTTTAAATTTATTATACTGCAACCATAAGAAAGGTTTTTAATGTTGAACAAAATTAAACCGATGTCTATCTTCAATTCGTTTTTTTCAACGAACGGTTGAAAGTTAAGGATCCTGAGCAAGTTTTCTTTAATAGAGTTAAACATTCAAATTAATCCTTTTAAAAAAAAATTAGTCGACGCCGTTTGAGGAGGATCCTCTTGAGAATTAGAAAGGAAGCTGATACAGGAACTGAAACTAAGAGTTTTAAATTATGTAGAATATTTGAATGTAGACTTTAGATTGTTGTAAATATTTGTATCACTTTCAATTCCTATCTACTACAGGATGTTAATGGTCTTACGAGCTCCAAGTTTGACAAAATTCTTGATAAAATGCTTCTGTATTAATTTCGATCCATTGCTATGTGTAGCAAATCGCCAATATTTGATACAACTCTACAGTTTCAAACTAGATCGTACAAAAACCAAGACATTTTTTTGTTAATGCCTCTTTTACCTTATTTTAACCATTAAGCTGTTTGAGCTCGAAACATACTAAATTATCTTTCTTTTCCGATTTGTGAAAAGCTTTCTGTTTATTTTTCTTCGAAGAACATGAATATATGTGACACGATCTTTCAATGCACAAGCTTCCAATTTATTTAAATGGGCGATTGTCAAGCTCTATGTCTTTGCTCCATATTACAGAAAACACCATATATAGCATTTCTTAAAACTTAGATGAAGATCCATGTTAAAATTTTTGCAGTAAAACATCTTTTTATACTTAATAATTTCACTACGACGTTTTTTCACAAGTCCAATGTTCATTCTTACATTGTTTGTTTTCTTACATTAATATTCAAAAGCTGAAACTAAATATATGAACAAGGAATGGTCCAATAATCCACATTTGTAGTATTTTGGGAATGAAAACTCTTTATATCACCTTAGTATATTTAACTCGATCTCAAATGAAAAATCTAAGTCTTTGAATAGTTTTGAAAATTACAATAAATCGTCTAATGCATATATACAATCAAATATTATTTTAAAGCAAATAACTACTAGTTCAAGAAAATTTCTTATTTATATTTATATATGAGTACCACTTAATTTTTTTACATTCAGTCGACTGTCTCACTAACATTGCAGATTAATTTAAATAATACCTTAATTCCTTAAAAAAGATAAATTTAATGTTTTAATAAAATATTATTCATAAAGTGTAATATAAAAATGTAATTTTGGCCAAATCCCAAAAATATCAGACAAATAATAAAATACTACAAAAAAAAAAACACTCTATAACGCCTGAAGGTATGCAAAATCTAATTATACCCAAGTAACTTCATAAAAAAGCACTTTATATGTACGTATACCATTTTTAATTTGTTTTTTTTTTATTTTTTGTTTTTATTTTTGATTTCTTAATTTTTAAAAATCAATTTCATCGTCACTAAATAATAAACACGCGGAAGAAGAAGAAATTTTACCAAAAAATTTCTTTCATCTTACTGTTTTTTTTTTTTCAGATTTTTTAGTTCATTAAATTATTAACTAAAAAATTTTTTTTTTGTTGATTTATTGTAATAATTATTTTTTAAACAAACATCACTCAACATAAGAGCATGATCCAAAATACCTCAAAAAAATCAAAATTATTCAATTTAAATTAAAATTAAAATCTTAAGTTTTTAAAATTAGAGATGGAATTACAAAAAAAAAAAAGCGAGAAAGCAAATCAGATCTTGAATATTTTCTATTTGCACTGATGATGAATTTCATCTTTCATCATCCAAATTTAAAAAAAAAAAAACATTATTAAACCAGAAAAATAATTTCATGGTAACAACATATACAACATCATCAACAAAAAAAAAAAATTCTTCTTCTTTTTTTTTTTATTGCCCTAAGAAACAAAAAAAACCCCAAAAAAAAACTTCATCGCGTGATAATAATCATTTTCAATAACTTTTCCGGTCAATTTATTGATAATTTAAATCCTCCAATTCGGCACTCTCCCCAAAATATAGGTACTAAAAAAATACTGAATACATATTTCTAATTATCTTACAGATAAATATATGTATATACTATATATATATATACATACCTATGCTTTGCCTTTAATCATATGTAATTTTAACTAATGTTGATTTACATTAATATGTAGATTTTTGTTACTTTCAACAAAAAAAAAAAAAAAAAAAAAAAAGAAGCAGCAACACCAACAACAACAACAACAAAATAATTTTCATTCATCATTATAATGAGCACGAGTCATAATTTTTTTTTTAATTTTGTGCTTTTCTTTTCTTATTATAGATAACTAACATTAAAAAAATTAAAAATACCCAAAAGCTTTTTTGTTTTTTTTTGTTATTATTATTGTTTTTTTTTTTTTTTATTATGATGTGGAACCACTTCCCTTTTAGCCCCCAACTTCATATTCACAGGTCCTAATGAAAATAAAAAAAATCATAGTAATTATTATTATTATTATTATTATTAGCATCAACAGTATCAGATTATATTTGTTCTTGTTGTTTTTTTTGTTTTTGGTACTTAAAAAGTCAAATACATTAATTTTTATTTATATTAACATATATATATAATGTGTATGTATATATGTAAAAGAGATGAATTCCGACAGTAACACAAATTACCTTGATCGTATTTCCGAAAATAAGAAAAAAAAAAAAAAAAAAAAAAAAAAATCAGTAATCATTAAAAAATATGTTAGTCATAAGATCACTAAAAAATAAAAACAAAATAACAAAAACAAATTCAAGTCCAGAAATCATTAACTTTTTTTTTGTTGTTGTTTTTATTATTATTTTATTATTGTTATTGTTTTTTTTTTTTTTTGCTGTCATATACAATGCGCCGAAACTTTTGATACTTAATGAAAAATACCAGAGAAATACAAAAAAAAAAAAAAAATTATTAAAAAATTTGTTAAAAAATATAAAAAATCACCAATTTCTTGATTTTATTCTTATTTTTTTTTTTTTTTTATATTTTTTTTGTATGTTTTGTGCTCGTCAAACGCCCCAAAAGTAATCAATCTTAAAAAAACTTAAAAAAAAAAAAAACAAGTAAAAACAAAAAAAAAACTGTAAAAGGAATCAAAAAATCGTTATTATTTCACTGTAACTCTTGACTGTTTTGCTCTGCATACATTTATCATCCATTCAATACATATTTTTTTTGTTTTTGTTTTTCTTTTTGTAGGTATTCTGATAACTAATAATATGCAAATCATAATCACTTTTGTTGTTGTTGTTGTTTTTTTTTTTTAATACAAGAAAATAGCCGGAACATAAAGAATCTGTATAGATACAATATAATATTGAAGATTTATAGTGTTGGTTAATGAAGGGAGGCAGGTAAGGCAAGTTGTTAATTTCAAAAGAACTTTGAATTTTTGAATCATTATTATATGTATGTATATATATATAATATACAAAAGTTTACCAGTTTTTTAATGTTTATTAAAAAATTTGTTTCTCAACACATAGAAAAAAAATTAAATTTTTTTATTGTTTTTATTATTATTGTTATTTTGTTGATGACCGACAAGATACATATATATGTATATAGAAAAGATTGAAAGATAATTTGGCTACTTTTAATTGACATGTCTGTAATTTTAGTATTATTTTTTTTTTTCCATTGAAAAAAGTTTTTTTTTTTGTATTTTTTTTTTGATATTTTTACGGATTTGCTTAAAGGCTACAAAAATGGTATTTTTTGTTGTTTTTTTTTTTTTTAAAGTAATTATTTCAGAAAATTGTGATTTGCTGTCTTAAGTTTTTAAAAACTTATAAGTGATTTACAGAAAACGTTTATAATGTTGCTAGATTACAGGCGAATTCAATTTGAAGTTAGTTTTATTTTTGCGAAATGGAATCTTAAAATCCCTTAAATTACTGAGTCACAGTTAGATATTCGATATCATGGCTCTAGGTGTTAAGGTCTTGAACACAGCAGAACACAAAATATCAGTTTTTTCTAAAACTAAAACCTATATACATAATTAACTCTCTTTAAGTTTTATTCAGTAAGGATTAGTAGTATGAGGTTTTCCAGATTGGCACATTTTTTAAATACCAACAGACCCAGGAGGTGCTGGTGGACCAATTGAACCTGGAATAACAGGATAACTTCACCAAATAAACCAATAGGTCCAGTATAACCTTGTTTGCCTTTTCTTCCTTCTGGTCCATCCAACGAAATGGCTTATTTTTTATCTGCCAACTTCACATTGATAGGTCATTAAAAAAATATCATGATAATTTTATTATTATTACTATCAGATTCATCATAAACTTTAATGGATATGAAAAATTCAAATTTTTCGAAGGAAACTCCTCCAGCTCCTATATGTAAACTGATCTTGGTTAGCTTTATCTATAATCTGTCGTTCTCAGAACATATTATTTATTAAATTTAATTTTACGGAACCTTTAAGATAAAAATCGTAGTAGTAAAGATGCCGTAGTAGTAAATATGCTGCCTTTAATGCGAAGGGTTTTTTGGGTTCAAACTCCGCTCTGATCATATTTAATTTAAAAAATATCGTAAAATTGTAAAATTTAAATACTGTAAAAGTTAAAATCGTAATATAAAATAAGATTTAATATAAATAACTCTTGTGTAGGATAATAGATGGTGCACAGAATTAACAGTTGTGTATTCATAATCTTATAAAATAGCTATTGAGAAGTAATCAACGGCTTTGTGAATATAACGATTAAAGAAACTGAATTGTAGTCTAAGCAAACTTGGTGAATGCCCTCCTTAAAAAAAAACATAATTTATGGCCGTATATATACATAATATTAAGTTCTTATATTATTATAAGTATACGCCAATAAATTGGTTGGTAACCATTGATTTTTGACATCTAGATATCCGTTCTAATCATCAAAAGTTTGAAAATGTTCACTGACATTTAATTGAAACATTTAGTTGTTTCAATACCACATGTCTTAGTTTAGCAACATATAAAATGTATATGCAATAAAAATATTAGCAACATTTCAAAATGTTTCGCACGTCTGATAGATATACAAATAAAAATTTTTTTCAACATAATGGCAAATCCTCAAAACCAAAAACTCTGTAAATCAATAATTAAAGTAAAGTATAGAATATCCGTAGATATTTTTTTTTTAAACAAATCCCATTATAAGCAGGAACAAAATACTAATTTTCTTTTAAATTAATTAATTTTGTTTTTTTAATTTAACATTCAATTTCTGCCATAAGCTAATTTGAATTTAAGTTCAGCAACAAAAATTAAAAAATAGAGTTACTAACATTTGTGTAAAAAGCGCGTTGAAACAATAAAAAAGAAAAATTTTGGAAAAAAATTAATAATACAATGTAGCTTAAAAAACAATGTGTTGATGAAAATTGAACAAAAATTTAAGAAAAAATAAAAAAAAAAAAAACAACGAAAAAATCAATTTCAATTTTGTCGGTTCATCACATCTCCACTGATTTTTATTTATAATATGTTTATAAACATATATACATATGTATGTTACATTTTATTGTATTTTATGTTATGTCCAGTATTCCAATGTAAATTTTTTTTTGTTGCTGTCTAATGTTGCTAATGTTATTGCTAAGACATTTATTTTTTGTGTACAATATAATTCTTTGATTTTTTTTTTTGGTAGTGTTTTTAATTTTTTAATGGATTTCTTTGTTGTATTTTTTTTTTATAATTTAATTTGATATTCACATTATATAACCAACTTAATTTTTTTTTTTAGTTAATAATAATTATTTAAATACCTTGTGTTAAATTGTTTTTTAGTTTTACATAATAAAATGTTGCCCAAAAGAAGAAAAATCGAATTTTATTAAAATATTTTTGAAGTTTTAGATTATTTGAAATTATTGGGCTTCTGTAATCAAGTACTCTATTGGGTTTTACAGACCTCCTTCAATATTTTAATATTTTTAAAACGTAAGCATGTCATACAAGCAGCTACGAAGGACTTATTGAGTTATCGTTATCAACAAGTTTTTAGTAGGTCGGTAAATAATAAGTTATGCAAAACATATCCTAATATGGGGTACAATTATTAACTTACTTAACAAAAAAGGTTTTGATATTTAGAATAAGAATCAGTTTATCTAGATTTTAGATCACTCTAATCATAATACATCAATCGTCATTCTAAATTAATTCATATAGCCGGAGAATCGGCTTTTACATGTTGTTGTTCTGACTAACATATTTTTTTCTGTACTACTGATATTATGGAAATATCGCATATGTCGAATTTATAGTCATTAATGTCAATATTGTCTAAATTTAAACGAAATTGTGTCATAAATGTCATTTGAAAATTGACGTAATATGTCATTATTGACATAATACATATGTCAAATATTAAGTCGTTTCAAAAATGAACATAACCTTTTTTTTGAAGAAAATGCTAATGAACCTTGTATAACAAAAATAATTAATAATATTATGATTTAATGGGTCTTATAAAGAATTGAGGTCGTTTTTAAAGAATTTTAAATCCGTTTGGAGTATAATTATAAAAACCATCACAGTTATTAAAAATATGTATAATGAATATCATACAAAAGTTAGCTGTGTATCATTTTTCATTCGAGTCCCTTAATCCAGACCTACCTAAATCTAATTAAATTCCGGATTGAAAAATTGAGTTAAATATTTTTAATTTTCGAAATTATGATCTGGAACCCAGAACTAAATTTAAATGCAATTAAAAAAAATAAGACAAAAAAATAATAAAAAAAAAATGAAACAAAAAATAGTATAACTAATTTAATATGATTAAGACAAAAATTAAATTTTTCGGTGGCTGTGATTGTTTTTCTCATTTTTTTATCATGTATATACATCGTCACTTTCAATTTCAAACAATTCTTTTTTGTTTTTCTAAACTAAAAGTAATCACAACCTGTACCCATAATATGTATCTTAAAAATATATTATAAAGGTGAAACCAAGGTCAAATTTAGTAAATAACATTATACAAAAATTTGAATTTCATTTAATTTTAATGACTTGACTACTTTTCAATAAATGAATAAAAAGTAAACGATTACAAAAAAAAAAAAAAAATACAGGAAGATCGAAAAGTAACTAAACATACATACTCGTTTATAACTATACTACAAATTTATATACATAAATAATATATGTACGTGCCCGTATTTAATTCAATGATTATTAAAACATAAAAAAAAAGGTAATTTGTTACGGGGAGACGACAGGAGAGAAGAATCGTTTTTTTTTTTTATTTAAAAAAAATTTAATTTGCATGTTTATAAAAATAAAAAAAAAAACTATTTAAGAATATATCTGGTCAAAGTACTAAAAAAAATGAATGAAATAAAAAAAAAAATAGATACAAGACTAAAAAATAAAAAAAACAAAAAAATCATTATAAAATAATTGGAAAATAACTATTGTATACCTAGTAAAAAAAACGAACTAAACGAACAAAAGAAAATAGTTTTATGATGAATGTACAAACATTTATCGTTATTTATAGAAAGAGATAGAAATATTGAAAAAAAAAAAAAACAACAAAAAAATAAGACTTAAATTATATTGTATATACCTTAAGGTGATGGAATCACTAGATTTTTTAGATTGTTAAGGTGATAATAATTTTTAAAAAAAGATTTAATTAAAATGAAAAATATATTTTTCTTTATAGACTGTCTTGTTAAAAATAAAAAAAAATTCAATTTTTTGTTTTTTTCCCTTAGAACAAAACTTAAAAAAAAAAATAAAATTCCCAAATGACACAACAAATATTTCAATTTTTCCTGAATTTTGTTTTATTTTGTTCAAATTGTTATCTAATAGATTTAAATTAGTTTTTTTTTTTTTTTTCTTTTTTATTTAATTTGAATATTACGTAAAATTGAGATATTTATGAGATATGTATAGAAGGTAACTTATTTATACAATCTTAAGGTTCTATTATAACAATTAACAATTTAACAAGACTTTTAAATATTTAAGATTTAAGATTTTCTTAATTACTTGAAAAAATATTTTTGTTTTTGAATTGAAGAAATGGGAAAATTGTTTTTCATTGATAGAAGGGCAATCTTAAAAAAATTGTAGTTAAATACAATTGTCGTCTAAGGAAATCGATTGTTCCAGTTGAATGTTTCGAGAAAATCGACTTTAAAATTTGTAGTGAAAAATCGAATCAAGGACAACTTTTTTTTTATGTCTTAGTGCTAAAATGGGGAATAGTTACTAAAACGGTAAAATAACACCTGTATTCTCTTATAACACATTAAAACTAGTCACATCGGACTAACTATTAATTTTTGTTTATCAAATTATTTTAGTTGTTTTTTTTTTTTGTACGAGGGAATGGAAACGGAAATTTACGGAGTGTCTTTGGGTAGTGTGCGACTTTAACACACCAAAACCGCACCCTTTTTGAGCCAAACTTTAGGAGCGAACCTGTAATACAAATGTACAGTTTGGTTACAGGGATGAGGATATGGAAAGATGTAGGATTATGGTGGAAGTTATTTGGAATTTCTGGATTATGGGGATGATTGGAAAATTGGATGGGATATTTAGAAGAAAGATTTTAATGTTCTTCTTAAATTTGGTTAAATCGTACATACATACATTATCAACTTTGGGGAGCACATTTGGTGGAATATGGTTCCATAAACGAGATGAGCGCATGACAAACGAATTTTCACAAGCCGTGTTACGCCATCTGGCTAAAGTGAACCGCTTCAATATTTATGTGTCTTCTAGACATTCTTTATGTTTTTAAACATTATGTTTGATTTCATCTATAACTTTAGATATATTCCAAACTCGATGTAGGTCGTCAATACGTACCCGGGAGCATAAACTATGTTGTATAAATCATTATTTTGAAAGACTTGTATTTTGCTTACATACTACCAAAGTTGAATTCCATACAATCATATAGGTTTTATGAATTGAACTAACACTTTATTATAAATTGATAACTTAGACTTAGGTCCTAACAACTATAGTAAATTTCTCAATATTTATTATCTTGTTCTAATTTGTTCCTTTTAATATGTTCTTTCCACTCTAACTTGACATCTGGTGTAATTTCTAGGTATTTAGCTTAGCAAGTGATCGGTGGCTGAAAAAATAAACATCTATATTATTTAAATTAATTTTTGGTGGATTGACAATTTTTTTAATGGTGAAGTTTACTTGCGCGATTTTCACTTGTTAGTTCATCCAATCATTTTTCCAAGTGCACTTTGCAACTTTCTTGTAGGTTCGTCAGTATTTGATGTTATTGCTCATATAGCAGTATCGTCAGCAAATGCCACAGTTTCTACTTCTGCTAGTTCACTAGTATACAGTTAATAAAGCACATGTCCTAGAATACTGCCTTGAAGTACCCCAGCTTCTATTTATTTTAAGAATTGATAATCATAAAGGAATGATTCCAGTATATGGTTGTGGTAGAATTTGCTCAACATAATCATTAAACTTGTCTGCCAGACTTTAAAAAATTTTTGAGCTACGCCTAAAAGGATTGATGATCTTTAGTGCGTATTCTATTTTTATATAATGTTTAATATTTGAAATTTTCATTTAATTTAAGATCCCTGAAATTTTTCTCTTTTTCACAAAACACGTTTTACGATTAATTCAAGATATTAATTTAAATTTGTTTTAGCTTATTTCTATTGAAATTTAATTATTCTAATATTTTTTTTAAAAATTTTTGCAACATGCAATTAAAATATTGTCGCTTTAAAAAAATAAATATTTAATTTACTTTGACAGAATCAATTATGCAATATACTTAAAAATCAATTATGCAAGTGCTTATTCCTATCAACATTAAAGGTATACAAAAACTGCTAGTATAATAAGCGCGAAAATAATACGTGAGATTTTCTTTCAAGTTACATTTAATTGTTTATTTTTTTTTATTTTTTTTTATCTTTTACAAGTTATTTAACAAGGTGTGTAACATTAAAATGTTTGTTATTATTCAATTACAACAAATTTAACAGATTTATATTACACGAGTTCAAATAAACAGATTGGCTTGCATTATTCTTATATTGTAATTATCTATATTTTTTATATCTTGGGTTGTTACCCACTCTGATAAGAAACCTCTTTATTATAAAAAAAATATTGTGTTTTTTGTTCTTGTATACCAAGACCAAGGCATTAGGCATTAAAATTTATATATGTATGTTAAAATCACATAAGACTAATTTGATTTCTATGTTCTACTGCAATATAATCTAGTATTATACCTTAACAATTTATTCTAATAGGACTCAATCATCTTTGAAAGTGCGAACTAATATAACAAAAATGATTATTTTTTTTTTATTCGCACTGATCTTTCGTTTTCTGTTGTTTTGGTTTTTTTTTTACTCTCATTAAAGACATCAAACCATAGAAGAAGTACAAGAAAAAGATTAATATAAAAAAAAAATATGCCTTAGTATCAATTTAACACCTTTAGCAACAACAATTATCTAGTATAAACAAGATGTTTTCTCTTCTTTCATTCTATATCAAATTATTACTTCGCAATTTTCTCTGAATGTAGTAAATATAGATTAAGTGAGTTCTTAATGTATATATATATAAAAGTTCCTAAAGTTACATACTATTTATATATACTTATTATAAGAAAATCTAATAAGAAACTCTATATATAACACAATAATAATAACATTGTGTCTACAAGTTTTATAAATACGTCAGTCACCTGTAGAGTGTTTATATATTTAAAAAATTTTATTTTGACTCTATATATATACAGGGTGGCGCAAAACTACCAATATAGTTTAATTTTTTATTTAATGTTTAATTATTATTATTTGTTTTTTGTTATACAGTAAAATAATGGGGAATATTTTTAGCTTAAGTAGAAAAATTATATCCCGCAAGTGGTGAACATTTTCGGCTTCGCACATTCGTCCTCTTTCCAGTAAATTTTCCATAACTTTTCGTAATTTTTGATCGCTGTTCTGTTGTGTACTGTTCCATTTCCAATTCCCCAAGTTTTCTTCACAAAATTCGGAAATAAAAATAAAAAATATAAATAAATTTAAAAAGTTATTAAACATTCAAACCATATCGGTCGTTTTGCGCCACCCTGTATATATATTTATACTTATTCGCACTTAACTTGATGAAACGTATCATAATACTGGATGATAACTTTGATGATGATGTTGATAATGATGATATTAATGAATCATGGTTTTGATAGCACACTCTTGATGAAATGATTATTTCCCATTCAGATTTTTAATGTTCTTTTTCTTTTTTTAATTCTATTTTTTTTTTTTTTTTTTTTTTTTTTTATTTTACACAATAAAATTTCGTGATGAAATGCTGTAAATGAGATTTTCTCACTTCATCTGTTCATTCTGCAAAAAAAAACATTCACATTCACTTCAAACTACAAGTACACACAGAGCTACTAAAGCAACAACATAGAAAAAGACAGCATCAAAAATTTCGTACTAAAAAAAATAACAAAAAAAAAAAAAAAAATTAATATAAATAGTACAGGTGAAAAAAAAAAAACAGTTTTTAATACACATTATATCAAAGGTGAAAAAATACACACTTTAATACAAATACATATTGTATTTTTATTATATATTCATGTACTCGTATTTCTATGCCAATTTTTAGGTCGATTATGATAGATATGACAATAAAAATAAAGTCATTAAGTACTTTATTAACTAAATTTTTTTTTTATTTTATATTTTATTATCATTTTACTCTTTATTTATAATAGAATAACATTCGTCATGTTAGCAAAATTTAGTTGTAACTATATTATAGTATTAAATATTAAAAAAATATATTCTTTAATCATCAATAAAAGTACGCGAGTCCTTGAGACCACATTCATTGAATTGTGCCTGTAGGTGAAAATAAAAACATCTCTGTAAGAGGTGTATCTTCAAGTTTTTGTTTTTTTATATATTGTAGTTTTTATTAAAATCAGTTTAGTCATTTATTTCAATATCATTTTATTGAATGAGATACATTATTGAAGCCACAAGTTAAGAATAGGATTAACCGTTATTTTATATTAAATGATTATTTTTTTTGAAGTAAATGGAAATTTTTTGTTTAAATATTTTGAATGTTAAGTTAAATAAAATTTTTTTATGAATTTTTTTAGATTAGTATAATTAAAATTTAATTTTAATATAATTTTGTGATGACCCAAATTTTAAATAATTATTTTTAGTTTAGAGACTTAACCGCTTTAAAGATTGTTATTGTATATTTTATCCAAGAACATGCAACTGTTTAAAAAAATGTTTTGAAAAATTAAATCGATTCAGAAAAATTTTTACTAATTAAAATTGCTATTTAAATTTTGTCTTAAGTGGTTCTCTTTTGTTTTTTTGAATAAGTGCTATTGTTCAACTGCTAGGCTAATAAGCCTGCTCATACTGTAGGTATATGTTGTGTACCCCTTACATAGGTTCATATTATATTATTATTTTTAAAATTAAGCTGAATGAATTCCACATTCAATTAAAACATGAGATAGTGCTGGGCCTAATAACATGTAGAAACGCCTTGGATTTTCAATAGATACAGTTCTATTTTGTTTATATTTTAATAATTTTGTATTTGAGTTGTATATGATATTCTATATCTGTGAGTTATATTATTCAATTAAATTATTTGTTTTTTTTTTGCATTTGTATGTATTGTTATATTAATATATTTTCTATTAAAGATATATAATTATAAATTATTGACTAAGCCATTAATTTGAACCCAATTGCAAAAGTCGTTAAGCTTTTTCACTTTCACTGGGATTTAAATCCGTGACTTTCGCATTAAAGGTCGACAATCTAAGCACTGTGCCACCCAGTCGTTTAATTCGATTTGGTAAAGTTATGTTAGACCCGTAATTTGAGTCATGAATGCAATTCTATTTAAAGCTTAATAGAAATAACAAAATTAGAATAATAAGTTTTAGTTTAGAAAAATATATAAAGGTTACTACTTTTCCATTACAATATTTATCTATTTCTTATCTCATCCATCTTATTTTTAGATGTAAGCTTATTTATTACATGTCTATAAAATAAAGCTTGTAGATAATTTAAGACGGTAACTATTAGCATAATAATAGCAAATAATTTGTTAGTAGAATGAATGAAGCCGTGATGGTACCCAAGACATTAAGACAAATGTGAAAACTAGCAACGTTAGTCAATACTATTATTGTACTCGTAAAGGGGTACATTTTTTTCAGTAACTTCTAGCCATCTGCTGAAGTCATATAATAAACAAAAAAAAATTCTTTAGGTTCTCTGGGTAATCTGAATTCTAAACTGAAGTCCATAGAATATTTAATTATATTATTAATTAAAAAACTATTAGAGTTTGAATACCTGATCAAACTAATATTCCAGTTTCATAGATTGTTGATAATTGTGTTAATTATTACAAAGGTTTTTGTTACCATGCACTTCTACTAATATTTTGAGATCATTTTATATAGCTAATAGCTTAAACCATAATTTTTTTAATTATAATTTCATTATTTGTATAAAATGCATCGTTTCCATATGAACTTCATTCAAAAATATGCCTTCAAGCTATTCAAAAACCTTCAAAATTTCCTTTGTTGGTGAATCTTAAAAAGTTAACAATAAAGTATACAAAAAATTAAAATTATCGAATTTATATAATATAATTATCTAATGATAAATCGAAAGGAATCACGTACTAATTTTGACAGTCAGAAGGCGATAGAAACTTATGAAAACAAAATAAAAAAAAAAAACATATTTCCAATTCCGCTGTTAATTTCCTCCTGTCGTGTCGTCGTTTCATATATGATGTGGTTGTAGAATTCATTCATAAAAATATTTTTCTTAATAATAATTGGTTCAGGTCTGATGGATACTAGTAGGTTTCTTGTTTTATTTTTTTTTTCCTTTTACGAGTTGGATTTGTTTTTTTATTGCACATTCTTGTTTTGACGGTGGTGGTCCCTAGGTTTTTTTTTTTAATTTTGTTCTCATTTTTTTTTGATATTAAAACAAAAATATAATAATAAATGCGATCTTATTCTTCACAATTTGTGGCTAGTTTTAAATGTACCTATAAATTTGTCTATATAGACAAACAAACATCAAAATTCATTCAACTTCATCAACACGTTCATCTTCTTTTGTTTTTATATTTTCTTCTATATTAATGTTAAGTCTGTTTTTTTTTGAAAACATCGTGTTTGAAAATAATTTTTTAAAAATAATTTGCGTGTTAAAGGCTACTTTTTGATAACCATGTACCGCCTCAGGAATTGTTTTTTCTTACAAAATAAAATATTCTAAAAAAAAAAACAAATTAGAAATTATGAATGAATATCATTTGAAATATTACATTACATTCATTCTATTGAATTAGATAATATGAATTAATTAGATATTAATTTAAATTAATAATAGTTTTTATATAATAATAAAATTTATTAGTTATAAAAAAGAGAATTAAGAAAAGAATTAAGTTTTTTTTTAAGGTTTAAGCCTAATTTTCACGTGATTTAGTTCTTAGTCTTAAAGAATTTTAAGTTTTAATTGTGAAGTTCCGGAAATGAGTTGCATTAGTTTAGTTAGACTTTAGCATAGAAAATTGCTTTGAATATTTATGAACATGTAAATTAAATAATTTAAATATTTAGTTATCTTAAGACGATTTTTTAATTACTTATTATTAAGATTCTTGAAAGCTTCTTCTTAATTTTTAAAAACAAAATGAGCTCTGTATAAATATTAGGAACAGAAGTTATGTGAAACTGTGAAAAAATCAAAACTAAAGGAAAAAAGCTTAATTTCTTAATGCTGGAACATGTCTTTATTTGAATAACTTAAAAGACTGTGAAGCTGTCCAATATAAGGGTATCCACTTTTTGTTGACGAATCTGAATCAATTCCAATAGTAACTTCTTCTTTTGATGCTTATCCACTGCTGAATGTTGGCATATTCCTTTCTATTTGCAGCTGTATGAATTAAGTCTATAATTTTGCGCAATTTAGTCTACTCCCTAATATTTCTCAACGATGATAAATCCCTTCTTCCTACTACTTGTATTATTTTTATTCTGCTTTCGACAATTTAATTAATAAGCTGTGGTAATTCATATTTTGTTCCTCGCGTTATATTACTTGCTTCCTTTAGACTTTTAATTATTAAAAGTAATCCTCTTTCTTTCTGTTGTCTCTGTAGAACTTCCATGTTGATTACGTTATCTATACAAGATATCCTTAACAGACGTCATGCTTCTCCAATGCGTTGTTATCGGTTAATAAGAATAAATTTTGTTTTTGCAGTTTTGATTCTACGACCAAATTCCTTAGTCTGATGATTAACCTTATTTTTAGGTATTGCCAATCGCCGAAATTATCGGCTCGGTGTGTCGTCGCCATATCAAATGTTGTTAATAAATATCCCATTTACTTTTATTCCTATATCTACAAGAGCAATTGAATCATGAAATATACCTGCATCCTTATCGTACGCCTCTAGGTATTTAAAGACCCGTCTGTATTGCATCTTCGAAAATTACGGCTTTGTTGATGCCAACACAAATTTTTAATCTATTTGTACGTCTCTACAACTCTATACAAGAAGCTAAATCCCAAATAAAGATTCTCGTGTTTCCTTAGCTTCTTGAAATCCGAATTGGTTTTTCCTATGGGTTATTTCAGTTTTTTATACAATTGATTGTGATTTTAAATAAATTCTTGCGAATATGGCATATGAATCTAATTAATCTATGTTAGTTACATTTTCTTAAGTTTTTTTTTTTTCGGTATAGCAGTAGAAGTACTCTCCAGCAATTTGTAAGATATGTATGTGTTTGAATATTTAACTAAAAAATATAAAAAATAATTAATTAAATATATATTTTTAGTTTTAATTATAGAAAAATAAAAAATAAACCAAATCTTATATGCTAAACGTATATTTGAAATTTGCATTAGTATTTGTAATTTTGAGCCACCACGTAATCTAAAGTCTAAATACTGTTCGATTTAAAAACAAATCATATTCATAATTCATACTTTCAATCTAATGTATATCAAACTCACATTTAAAACATAATTTAATATATTTCAATTGTTAGTGCAAACAGATAGCCCTGAAGCTAGTTGCTCATAAATAAACGATTAATAGTAATTTTAATTATAGTAAATAAAAAATAATAACAAACAATAATTAAAATAAGCAATAATTCTATATTTTCTTAATACTGACACCTGTTTAAAAAAAAATTAAACCAATGAGAAATGTCATTTGCGATAGTGTTGTCGTTAAGGATTATATAAAATAAAGTTTTTAAA
>CAUJBZ010000230.1:0-66000 GCA_963082915.1 Dolichopus griseipennis
ACAAATTTTGCTGTTGATACAGCACAAGAAATCCTATCAGTAAATTTTTTTGTTGAAACTAGAGTTTTAATTGCAGCAGCAACAGAATTACTGAAAATTTGAGTAGCCAATCGCACATTCATTTTTTCAAATGAATTAGGAAAGATATGTTTTTTTGAAAGTTTGGGACACATTTTTCTATTATTATTTTGTTCATGGAAATAGAGGCAACGAATAATTTTAAAAGAAACCTCACCATCATCTGTATTAAGGTCATATTTAAGAAGGGTGTTGCGAAGCGATTTTATTAAATGCACTGGATCGTAAAGAGCAAAAATTTTTTTTTCTACTTGATTGAAGTTAAAATAAAAAAAGGGTTTTGTTTTTGAAACGCCTAACATATTAAAACACTTCCTATTATTAGCACCCTGATCACATATGACGGCCCTAACATTAATACCTAAATTAAAAGCTGCACCTAAATTAATATATAAAATGTTTTTAAGATCTTCGCCACTAATGCCCTTCTCTGTGGCATAAAAACTAAGAACATACTTCCAATTATGTACTAATCCCCTTAGGAGAAAAACACAAACGTATTTTGCAACGCTTTTCGTTCTTTTAAAGCTATAATCCGAAAAACCACTAATTTGATCCAATGCACTATTATAGTTAAGATCCCTTCTAATACTAATTTCATCGAAAACTAATACTGCTTCCTTTTCAAGAGAATTTTTATTTGAAAATATAATCCCTAATTCATTAATATTCTTTTCATTAAGACCTACATTTAAATATTTAATAGGGATCCACCTATTAAGGGAACTAAAATGGGGTAAATTTAACTTTATCGCATTCTTTAAAAATAAATAATCTTTTGGAGAACTAAAATGTATATTTAAAGCTACCTTTTTTTCATCTTTTGACCATATCTTTCCATTTTTGAAATTCATTTTTAAAAAAGTTTTGGCATCGTTTGCTAAATGAGACTGCCTATCAATTGTATTAGATAAAGAATCCTGCTTTTCCTTTTTTATTTTTAATTGTAATTTCGTATTCTGAATTTTTAAAGACATAATTTTTTTTTTTAAATAAACATTTTTTTTTTTTATATGACCTAATGTTTTATGACATGTGGAAAATTTTTTGAAATAAAAATTTTCTTTTTTTTGGAATTTTAAACAATGCCTACAAAAATTAATCGACAATTCATTTGGAGACACCGTTCGAATGTTTTCTAAGGGTACTTTTAAATTTTCTAGATTTTTTTGACTATAAACTTTAATATTTGAGTTATTATTAAATGTTTTAGAAAAAATATTTTCTTTATTAAAATTTGAAAACTCTTTTGACTGAAAGTTTAAATTAGATAGTGGAGTTATAGGATTGATTTCAATATTATTATGTGGCAAACACAAACTTGGAAAATCTCCCTTTTTTAGTTTTCTCCCTAAAAATTTTTTCTCGAAATGGTCTTCGCAAATAAATAATTTTTTTGTTTTTAAATTTTCTATACTTACACTACATGCCGATACCCACATTTCGAATAAATTTTTCTCTTTTGGAAATTCATACAGCCTACCGTCAAAATTACGTCTACTTCTATTGCACACTATGCAAGGGGTACCATTCTTACGGTAATCTGCTTTTACGTCCTTAAACATTCTTCATTTAAAACATGCATAAAGAAAATGAAGGAATGACAAAAGGAATAAGCAGAGAAAATAGATATTTCTGACAATGCGGAATATATCTATCAGGCCGAATTTGATGTTCAGAATTTAATCAAATTTAAGTATATTTATAAAAAAAAGTTTATTATTTTATAATAATACATCAAATACATAATAATCATAAGATTATTACATAAAAGACATAAAGTATTATAATATTTTTCAGAAGATTAATAGACAAAATTTTTACATGGCTTTATAAAAATATACCGCATTGTTTCAGATGAAGAAAATTAGAACGTATAAAAATGCAAGGTGTTTCATGAGTAAAATATTTTTTATTCCTAAATACATGTAGCAATTAAGTTTATCTTTTAAAATTCATAATCCAAATTTTTTTTTACATGTATGTAGGTACATACATATTATTATGATTACTATTTCTAATGTAACATCTTGCATGATAAGTTATAAGAAAAATGCAATGAAATTTAGAGAAAAGCTATAGTAAAAGCAATAAGCTATGATGTGACAAGTTATACCTCGTAATTACACGAAATTTTGCGGGATATGAAAAAAAATTTTTAACTGGAAATTCAAATTTTGTAAAAAAAAAAATTTCGTAAAAATATGTAATTACT
The DNA here is from genome assembly GCA_963082915.1 of Dolichopus griseipennis. Classification (NCBI taxonomy): domain Eukaryota; kingdom Metazoa; phylum Arthropoda; class Insecta; order Diptera; family Dolichopodidae; genus Dolichopus; species Dolichopus griseipennis. The sequence continues at coordinate 2,294 of CAUJBZ010000230.1, forward strand.
TTAATAGTGATAACTTGTCATGTAGCGAATGTTATTTTTCTTTTTTAATTGCTTTTGTCTAAAATATAATACTTATTCTAATAGAAAATTTAAAAATTAATACTTACATGTAAATTTTGTTCCTCAATTTTTTTAATTCAAATTTTAATACTTAATAATATGTTCATAACAAAATAAACACTTGTAACAAAATAAACACTTGACACTTTTAAAAATGCGCGCCTTTATTAAATTGATTATAATTCTTAATATCAAAATAAGAATACATAAAAAATACATCAAAAAAAAAATAGAGAAAAATATCACATAAAAAAAGTGACATTTACAAAAAAATATGTACACACATACATTTTTCTTAACATTCATAAAAATATCCATAAAAATGTAAATATGTGAATATGTACATACATATACATATTCTTCATATAATATCATAATACTCAAATTATGAAGAATTTTTTTTTTTCTAGAGCTTAAAAAAAATTCTTCTCAATTTTTATGTAAAAATATTTGAGTTTTAAAATTAATTTTGAGTGTTGAGTAAAAATGGGACGGGATATTGAGTAAAATGGGACGGGATTTTTAAAAAGAAATGACTAACGAATTTTGTTCTACGTGAATACTCTATATATATGTTACTTTATGGTAGTACATTAATTTTTAAAGAGGAATTCCAAGAATCTAATAAAGTAGGTATCAACATAACAAAACATAACATTAATGTATTCAGTATATATAGGTCTCACAATACCCACGTTACCGTTTTTTTTGAAAAATTAGATTTAATAACAAATAAATATAGAAACTCAATTATTTTAGGAGATATGAGCATGAATTTATTAAACTCAAACAATAGTGAAATCAAAAATTATTCTAGTACATTACTTAGTAATGGTTTTGATATATATAATAATAAAACTGATAAATAGGCAACAAGAATTGGCAAAACATCTAAAACCATTATTGACCATTTTATCACTGATATGGTTAAATTCAAATATTTTTTTTATATTCTAAATACTTCACTATCTGACCACCAACGATTTTTTATAAGTATTGATCTAAAACCTATCAAGGAAAAAGAAAACAAGGTCAAAAAAGTTCTAAATTATGCCAACTTAGAAAAAGATAAAATTTGGTCTAATTTGGGGGTTATATAATGATTTCAATAAATTTGTATTTGATCTCAGCACTGTGATAGAAAATAACACACAAGTTTATAATGTTGTTGAAAAGAAAAAAAAAAAATGGATAACAAATGAGATAATAAACAAAATTAAAATTCGAGAATCATTTTATAAATATACCAAAAAATATCCAAATGACATCCGTATTAAAGAGCTTTACAAAGATAGTAAAGAGGAAGTAAAAAATCTTGTTGCTGAAGCAAAAAAAAAATTTTATTCTGATGAATTTAATAGGGATCTGGGAAACAGTAAAAAACTGTGGGACTTATATAAAAAAGTTATGTTTAATAAAGCTTCTTTGAATTCTTCTAATTATATTAAACTATTAGAACACAACAATCAAATTATTTCTAATGAACAAATCATAGCTGAATCAATGAATAATTTTTTCATAAATGTTACAGACGAACTTAACATTTCTACACTCGCTGTAGACTATGATTATTTGAATCAATTTTCAACTAACATTTATTCAAGCTTTAATCTGGGTCCAACCAATATTGAAGAAATCTCCGAGACAATTAATATGTTAAAAACAAATGCGGCAACTGGTTATGACAACATCTCGGCTAGATTTATTAAAAAATATTCAGATGTTTTAGCTCCGTTATTAGTCAAATTTGTTAATATTTCATTTCAAAACTCAACTTTTCCAGAAAGCTTAAAAACTGCGATTGTAGCACCCATATTCAAAAGCGGTTGCGTAACTAAAAGAACAAATTACCGGCCCATTTCAATTTTAAGTGCGTTTTCTAAAATATTTGAAATAGTTATTAAGAATCGAATTGAAAGTTTTCTTAAAAGTAATAATATTTTACATAGCGAGCAATATGGGTTTGAAAAAAACTCCAACACAACCGCGGCCTGTCTTAATCTAACAGATTTTGTTACTACAAACATAGACAGTGGTAGATATGTTGCATGCATTTTTTTAGACAAATTAATTTCTTCAAAACATATCTGCTAAATCGGAAAAAAAAAGTTAAAAATAATTGCGCCACTAGTACCTCTAGTGTCATTAGAAAGGGAGTTCCGCAAGGATCAATTCTAGGGCCAGATTTATTTAAGATCTACATTAATGACCTTGCGAATTTAAGATTAAAAGGAACAATCCAAATGTAAGCAGATGATACAGTTTTAAAATATTCTGAGAACTGTGAGGCTAACTTAAAAAATTCCATTAGTCACGATCTCAGTGTAATAGAAAAGTGGCTCAATAATCTATCTTGGACTAATTTTAGATAATAAATTAAAATGGTATGATCATATTGATCATATTGTCAAAAAAGCAAGCCCATATATTTTTATTCTACGACGTCTGAGAAATTTCTTTTCAAAAGACGTATTATACATAATTTTTTCTTCATATGTTTTGTCAAATATTACCTATCTCAATCCTATATGGTCTGGAGCTCCACAAATTGCATTAAATAAAATAAACATTCTCCATAAGAAAGCTATCAAAGTAATTCACTTTCACTCTAATCTTTTTCCATCAAGATTGTTGTATACAGGTAGGTTCTTAAGTTTTGATAATATTTGCACACATGAGTTATATATTATTGCTTTTAAAATTATTAACAATTTCATTAAACATAATTTTCTATTAAATAGAATGATTGATATACATAACCATAACACCCGAAACAAGTCAAATTTTTATCTCACTCTTTTCAAAACCGATAGGCAAAAAAAATAACTGCCTTTATAATTGCCTAAAATTATACAATGAATTACCCAATGAATATAAATTAATTAGTAATATGCTAGAATTTAAAAGAAAAATAACAGAATTTATAATTGAAAGACACGTAAGTAATTAATTGAATTATGTAAATTTTAATTTGTCTAATTATATGAAATACCTAATTTAAATATAAAATAATGAATTGATTTTTAAATAAAAAAAAAAAATAGGTATTTATTTTTAAAATATGTAAAATTGAACTTTGAAAAAAAAAGAGTAAATTGTTTTTTTATTTTTTGATTTTTTATTTCATTCTATTTTGGTATAATCTTTTTTTAATTTTTTTTTTTTATGATTACGTTAAATTGTAATAATTATACTAAGAAAACAATGTGACCAAAAGGCTAAGGCTAGGGTCTTTACAAAACAAATTATAACACACAATAAAATTATTTTTGTAAAATAAAAACTACTGAATTAAATAAATACAGAAAAAAAAAAAAAAAAAATTCCAGATACTCTTTGAACCAAGCCAAAAATTAAAATAAAGATATTTACATATACATATAAAGTTGCAATTGCAATTGAGGAAGCAGTGCAAACGTCACGAGATTTTTGTAAAATAAAAACTACTGAATTAAATAAATAAAGAAAAAAAAAAAAAAAAATTCCAGATACTCTTTGAACCAAGCCAAAAATTAAAATAAAGATATTTACATATACATATAAAGTTGCAATTGCAATTGAGGAAGCAGTGCAAACGTCACGAGATTTTATAATTTTTGAAGTAAACGAAGCCTATTTTAATAAAATATTGTTTTTAAAAATTATGCCTAGCTATTTTTGTTAATATATTTATCACTATTAGAAAATTAATTATTTTTCAATAATATAAACATATATAAAAAAATTTTAATGGAACGCATAAACGGATAAACCCTATAAATTTTTTAATGTTTTAAAAAATCAATAGGTTTTTAATAATATTAATAAAAGCATTAGGGAACACCCAATACCTATAAGTTACAAAATATTAATAATAGTTTAATATTAAAAAATGTATTTTCCCTTCATATTTTTTAAAATTTGTTTATACATATTATATATAAAAAATATATTTTTTATTTATTATAAAATGTATTTGATTTTTTAAATAATCAAATTGCCTTTTTCAAATAATTTCATTAATAAATTTTAATTGAACCGAAACAAAAATCGAAATAAAAATATTTACGCATAAATATTACAATTTACATATTAGTAGAATTTTTTTTGCCAGCACCTCTACGTGCTAACTGTTCACTGTGATAGCCTAAACAGCCTGACAATATATGTGCATGTCGGAACAGGGGAGATATATTCATATATTAGAACTGTTCAAATGAATTCCACATACAATTTTAACATGAGATAGTACTACGCCTTATAACATGTAGAAATGTCTTAGATTTTCAATAAATGCAGTTCTATTTTTGTTTATATTGTAATATTTTTGTATTTGAGTTATATGGTATTTTATATCAGTGAGTTATATTATTTAATTGAATTATTTGTTTACATTTTGTATTTGTTTATATTGTTATATTTTATGTATTTTTTATTAAAAATATATTATTATTAATTAAGCCATTAATTTGAACCCAATGGCGAATGGTAGCTGAGTCGAGTTGAAAACCAGATAAAAGTTTTTTCACTTTCAATGGGATTCGAACTCGGAGCCTTTCGCATGAAAGGTCGGCACTCTAACCACTGTGCTACCCAGCCGTTAATAATGCAATTGCAAATTGATGTAAACGAAAACTCAATATTGTTCAATATATTCTACAATATTTTTTAGTTCACCAATACACAACACAATAATATGTCACAATATTAATTTGTAGTAAAATAAATGGGGGGCATTTGACGGTTACACGAATCCCAACCTCGTCAATATCAGGAATATTTAGCAAACAGGATACCTTGATAGATATGCTTATTACGCCTTAAGATGCGTGTGGTAGATACTCACCCAAACCATCTGACACAGAGCTACTTTATATTAAATTTTAGTTTTTAGCGTTATTAATTTCGAAAATATACTTCCTAAATCTTGAGAGGTGTGTGGAATAACAATTAATTCTTATATTTTATATTATATTGTAATTATAACCAAAGCGCACATTTATCTTAACGTACATATATCCTCCACGTTTACAATTTAACTGAAAGAATACTGAACTGAAAGAAAGAATATTGCGCAACATTGTACACATATTACAATATTTTTTATTGTGCAGGAAAAAAGCAATAATTGAGCAATAATATTGTTTGTGAGTGAACCGTTTTATATTTATAGTATATATATATATATAATAGCACAGTATTATTTATTAAACTTGTATTCATATTCAAAATTAAAAATTTTTTATTAATCTTTATATCCGAACGAACATTGCTTATTTCCCATCCAAATTTAGTAAAATTTTATTACTTAGAATATATTTGTGCTAATAATAAAAATTTGTGCTAATAATTCCAATTTAAATTAAGTTTTAACTATTAAATACCCTATTTATAGTTAAAAATTAAATATAGTTTTATAACTAGACAAAATTATTTGTCAAATATTAATAAGATATCATAATTCAAAGACTATAAGGTAATATATTCCCGAGTTTCATTTGTAAATTTAGTTTTATGGCAGATAGATTTTGACAAGCAACTACCAGCGATTCGATGAACTATTATTTATATTGAAATCTATATTTGTTAATAAAAATTTAACAATATTTAAAAAATTTAAAAATTTATCTTTTTCATCGAACATAAATTATTTCTATAATAAAAATTTTTAAGTAAAATGCGGAATTGTCTATTCAATCAGCTCGGTACATATGTATTCAATTAATGCTTTTAATTAAGATAACGGTCTGGAGAATATTTTAACGTTTATTTGATGACGATAGGTGCTGCCGTTTTATAGATATTTGTAGTTCAAAGTTGAACATTTTTGCAAAAATAAAAATGTCTAAAAGTCATATTTTTCAAATTTTGGCCAATTTTTTCCCGCTTTTTCGGTGGGTTATTGGGTAAACATTTGGCATGCTTTACTCTCTTTTCACATTGTATGAGGTTAGGGACTGCTTATAAATAAATAAATGACCAAACCGTAAGAACAGGTTTCTGCTTCGGTCTCAAAGAACTTAGTTCTCTTTATATTTTAAAAATATGTTTTTGCAATAAATCATTGGCTAAAATAAAAAAAAAAAACATCAAAATAAATAAAATGATGCCGTTAAAGTTAGATTTTATCCCAACAGACGAAAATATTGCTAAACTTTGGGTAGAAAAATGGCAGAATGAATATACTTTTAACATAAAAAAGGAAGTGTGTGATAAGCATTTTGTACTTCTGGATTACTGCGTGCATTTACAAAATATGAAAAAAAAAATAAAAGAAAAATAAAGAGAGATGCTATTCCTACGATAAATCTTCCATATAGCTGTCATAATATATCAAATGATGAAAACAAAGATACAAATGTTCCATATAGAACTACATAGAAATATTATACAATCACTACAAATATAAAATATGCAAAATAGAACAATTAATTCGAATATAACTACAAATATATAATATGCAAACTAGAACAATTAATTTGAATACACAATAAACACACAATAAGGAATTAAATAATTACAACACCCGCACTGCAACCCAAATTCGCAACCTAAATAGAAAAACAAAATTGATGGTCTTGACGGAATCTATTATACGATTATCAATACATATAATAAAATACTAGATATGATAAGAACATGTGATGCATCATCAATAAAATCAAAAATAAAAATATATTTCTTAAAATTAATAAATTAGTAAATATGATTTGAAATTAAAATAAAAACAAAAACTAAACAAAAAAAAATATAAATAAATTATAATAACTTTAAATAATTAAAAATATTACAAATATAAGTATCGGTGTTTGACATGCATGTACACAATATATTTTCGGTTTTATTCGCTTTAGCTTCTTCGATTCTGAATTTAATTTTTCCTCTGAATAAAAACATTTTAATTTTTGATTTTTAATAATTAGTTCATAAGACTTTTTTTCCACAAATTTATTACTTGTTGGATTTGATTAGTTTATAATTATTGAAAGTATATTGAAAAGTTATTGTTCTCAGAAATGGTTGTGAAAATACATATCAGTGCATTTGACATAAAATCCATTAACTAAAATTTAGTATAAATATCAATCGAAATTCATGTAAAAACCAGCCTTTCGGGATAATAAATATATTTAAAACAAAGTTAATTTAAATTGTTTTATTTTTTTTTTCTATTAAATAAGAACTGAAGTGGTTTAATAGCGCAGTCAGTAGGATACGTAAAGCAACTTTTTGATAAATTCAAAAGCCTAAAACCGCATAAAGTTCAGTTTAGAGTGGCTGAACAATATCAAGCCGAAAAAGTTACTTGTGTTTCAACACTTAATCGCGTAATCGCTGCAATTTACACGATAAATTTAAATAATTGCAGAAAAAACGAAATGTTAATTAACTAGATAAATCTGCGAATCTAAACAGTTCAAAAAAACAAACTGTTTTTACTTAAATAAAAATTACGTAAATTTAAATAGTTTCAAAAAAAACAAAACTGAATACTATTAAATAAAACGGTAGGTGAATTTAAACAGTTACAAAAAAATGTTGAAATTATAAAAATTAAATTTATACATTTACAAAAAAAACTGTTAAAGTTAAAATAATACTGATAAATTAAATAGTTACAAAAAAATGTTAACTAATAATAACAGTAAGTTATAAGACAAACCAGGCAAACATATTCAAGATTTAACAACAATAGATATAATGCTAGCTTTAGAAACTATAATAAAAATAACCTGAATCCTCCAAATCAAAGAAATAATGTTAACAATACTAATAATAATAACCCTCATCCTCCAAATCAAAGAAACAACTTTAATATACTAATAATAATAATAACCCTTGTATTAGGAAAAGAAATTACGCAAATAATAATAAAAATGTTTACCAAAAACCTAGATATAATACCTGCAATCAGAGGAACATATGGACGTCGAAGAAATTTTCATTTAAAAATCTCTCCCACCAACTACCCTATACTAAAAACAGTCTTTAAAGTTTTAAATCGGCAGTAGAGTTACTCACTCCATTATTAACCCTGGACTGGAATTTGCAACTCAAAAGGGACGGTACCTATGAATCAATTAAAAATTAAGACCATAAAAGGGAAAGTCCCAATAACACAAAAAATACCCCAATTTGAGGAGTTAGGGGACCAATCTGATTAATTTTTCAATGAAGAATTTTTACCTTAAATTAAGAATTTTTATACCCGTATGACTATATAGTCCAAGGGTATAATAAATTTGCCATTACGTTTGTGACGCAGAGAAGGAGGGGGGGTAGATATAGACTCAAGTGTATGGATCGAATCAGAATCGAAAAATAAATCGATTTAGCTATGTAAGTCCGTCCGTCTGTCCGTCCGTCCGTCCGTCTGTCCGTCCGTCTGTCCGTCCGTCCGTCATCACGATAACTCAAAAAGTAAAGGAGCTAGGATTATGAAATTTTCACAAATTCGTTTTTATGCAAAAAACGGAATCGAGTTTGAAATTCAGCCATTTTGGTCCACGTGTTCGAGTACCTGCCATACAACTTCTAATTTTATATGAGCATTACTCTATACCTATGGAAGCTGCGTGTCTGAAATTTTGCCAAAAGTAGTTTAGTATAATGGCCAAAGTTACTGCAAAATTTGGTTGGTCTACTGCAGAGGGTTCGAGTAGCTGCCATACAACTCCTTCTTTTATATGAGCTTTACACTACACCTGATGAAGCTGGGTGTCTGAAATTTTGCAAAAAATAGTTTAGTGTAATGGCCAAAGTTACTGCAAAATTTAGTTGGTCTACTGCTGAGGGTTCGAGTAGCTGCCATACAACTCCTTCTTTTATATGAGGATTACACTACACTAAATGAAGCTGGGTGTCTGAAATTTTGCTAAAAATAGTTTAGTGTGATGGCCAAAGTTACTGCAAAATTTGGTTGGTCTACTGCAAAGGGTTCGAGTAGCTGCCATACAACTCCTTCTTTTATATGAGCATTACTCTACACCTAATAAAGCTGAATGTTTGAAATTTTGTCAAAAGTAATTAACCGGATGATATAATGTATATGTTACGGTCATACGGGTATCCCAGAGTTGACACAGTCTACTCTACTACACTCTTCCTCGTTTTTAATAAAATTTTTTTATTTCAGTAATTTAGTTAATATGTATAATTTAATAAATGAATAAATATTTAGATACCAGTGACGAGAATTCTAAATAATTTGAAATAACCCCAACTAAAATTATTTGGGGTATACAGCTACATTATCGAATCTTTTTCAAACTTTGCTGAAAGATGATTAGGTTTTGAAGTTCTATGTATTATTCATAAGTTTTTCGACTTATGATTTTTCAAGCATATTTATAAACAATAGAGCTTAAATAAAAATTAAATATTTTTCTGTTTATAGTTTTTGATAAATCAATGTAAATTATAGAAATTTATTAGGCTTCGTCACTTTTGCATGCATATTATGTACTTATTATGTTATTGAAATGGACATTGAATTTAATATTAAAAACATAACATTATGGTTGATAAGATTAATACAAAGCTTAAAAATTTTAAAAAATTTCAATCAATCTCAATATTCCATTGATTTCATTCCAAAATTTTTTTATCAAATTTATTTCAATAATTTTAAATTATTTTTTTTTTCTGCCTTTGTGCAGGTAGAATGAAAAATTAAAAAAAAAAACAAAATTCACTTCTTAACTTACTACTAAAAAGAAAGGTTCAATATTTATTTATCAAAAAATGTATAGTAAAATTATTTGAATTATTTATTAAAAAGAAAAGTATCTGTAAATTAAACGAAATAGAAAACTATTATTAAATAAAATAAATATTTTTATTTTTTTGTAGCTTATATGAGTAACTAAAGTTAACTGGCGCCCAAGGAGGAACCCGCTTAGTGATATTTAAATCAGAGATATTTAAAAAAATAACTAAACTAAAAATCTAACGCTTAGTGATTTTGCAAAACAATATACAAAATATTTTTTAATATTAAAAAATAAACCATTTAAAATCATTGTTAGTTAAAAACAATTTAAAATCAATAAATAAAGAAACAAAAATAAAATAAAAGAAAAACATGGTACCAAGAAACTAAAATAAAAATAAAAAATAAAAAAAGTTTTTTTAAAATTAGATAAATCAAGTAAGGTTTTAAATAAAAACACTATTTGTACCATGCGTTAATAAGAAATCCAGCTTAAACTAGGCCTGAGACCCCTTAGTAGAAAAATCAAGATATTTTTTAATCACCATCGCGGTAGAATTAATACGAGTATTTTAGAAGCTTGGCAACTCCGCTGGAAAGAATCAAAGCGGACGGGGCAACTAATGGACTCAATAAGATAAATTATGCTCATGTAAGTCAGTGAAAATAAAAAAAAACAAAACTAAGAAAATAAAACAAATTTTTATATAAAGTTTTGCGCACCAAATTAAGTTGTTTCTTTTTAGATAAAAAAAAGGAGATAAATTTTAACTTTATAAAGATATTTTTTTTTGAAAATATTAAATGATTAAAATAGCTTTTCCTTTGTCTAAAATAGTAATCCTCACAAAAAAATTTTATTAATAAGCAATAAATAAATTAACAAATAAAAAACAAACATATTATTATAAAAAAAAATTTCATAAATTGCAATATCTTCATCAAGTCTTCTCGTCGACACTTGAGGTAAGGCTGTCGAATTCAAATTTTAAAAATTATTATAAGGATTTAAATTTTGAGAAAAAAAAATTTTTTTTTGTTTGACAAAACTAAAATAACCAAAACAAGGGATGAAAAAAAAGCCAAGGGTTTTTAAAAATGCCCATTTTCAAAATTATGTACTGAGTATTTATACAACCAACCCACCCCCAACCTTTGATACATGTTAAAATATAATGCTGAAGCTTTGAATTTTGTATATTACTTAAAAAACATTGAAACATGAAAGACTTTAGGTTGAACAGTTTAGAAGATTTGTGGAGCTAAAAATTTTGCAAAAATTGTGTTTTGCATAGTTGTAATTTTTAGTACCGTATGATAATATACATTTGCATTGTAAAAATTTAAAAAGCTGATAAAATCTGTCTTTTACCATTTTCAGATTGACCTAACGGGTGGAGCTACAGAAAAAATTTCTTCTATGAATTTTTTTTTTTTTGCAATACCTACCCGTGGTTCTATTTTCAATACCTATTTTTTTTCTCTATTTAACACGATATAAAAGTGTTTGTAAACATACGGTAACTAAGTAATTTACTAAGTAAAACTATTTAGTATTAAGTAAAATCTTATTAGAAAAAGTTTTTTAGAATATTTGGCTTATTTTAAAAAGAAAAAAATATATAAATTAAAAGAATTTAAAAACTTATATTTGGATCTTAAATTTCATTTTAACTGACTAAATAATTTATAAATTTTAAATTAAATAAATTAAACAAATACAACTTCAAAAAGCAAATCGATTACAATTCAAAATATTTCAAAAATCAATAAGTAAATTAAAAAAAAAAATAAAATTAATAAATAAAAAATATTTGTTTGAAAAGATATTTTTATATTTAAGCCAAATTACTAAAAAAAATAGTATTTTAGAAAAGGGCTACAAAATAAAATATTAAAAAGAAGAAAAAATATAAAAAAACTTTTTTTTAAAAAAAAAAAAACAAATTAAAAGATTGTTTTTATATAATTCAAAAAAGCAAAAGAAAGAGAAATATAAAGTAAGAATTAGAATTTAATAAATTTAAATAACGTCAATCAAAATTAAATTAGTAAAATAAGTACAATTAAAATTTTGACAAATTTTTAAAGATAATTAAACAACTTTCTTATTTCAAAAAAAAAAGGTAATCTATATATATAAAAATGAAAGTTTGTTTGTTTGTATGTTTGTTTGTAGCGAATAGACTCCTAAACTGCCCAGCCGATTTTCATGAAAATTTGTATATAGGGGTTTTTGGGTACGGAAGGAAATCGTGGCCCAAAAATTTTGCTCTAACGGACCGCCAAGTTGGGGCTGTGGTGCAAGTATTTAAACTTCTTTGTTCTAAAATGAAAACGGTTTGACCGATTGACTTCAAATTTTGTATACGTGATGCTCTTTGAGAATTGAGTAGACGCTATTAACAGTTTTGGAATTTGTTAACCCATGTCGGGCCGACGGGTGGTCAAAAAAAATTTTGGGTCCAAATTTTGTCCGATTTTATGAAATTCAGCTTTGGCTTAAAAGCAAACCCCAAAAAAAATTTTGGTGAGTTCCATTAACCCATTGCGGCCCAACAGCTTTTTATAGGTTTTTTCAATACTTTACTCTAAATTCGAAACGGTTTGACCGATTGACTTCAAATTTTGTATACGTGATGCTCTTTGAGAATTGAGTAGACGCTATTAACAGTTTTGGAATTTGTTAACCCATGCCGGGCCGACGGGTGGTCAAAAAAAATTTTGGGTCCAAATTTTGTCCGATTTTACGGAATTCTGCTTTGGCTTTAAAGAAAGCCCCAAAAAAAATTTTGTTGAGTTCCATTAACCCATTGCGGCCCAACAGCTTTTTATAGGTTTTTTCAATACTTTACTCTAAATTCGAAACGGTTTGACCAATTGATTTCAAATTTTGTATACGTGATGCTCCTTGAGAATTGAGTAGACACTCTTAACAGTTTTGGAATTTATTAACCCATGCCGGGCCGACGGGTGGTCAAAAAAAAATTTGGGTTCAAATTTTGTCCGATTTTATGAAATTCTGCTTTGGCTAAAAAGAAAACCCACAAAAAAATTTTATTGACTTGCATTAACCCATTAGGGCCCAACAGCTTTTTATAGGTTTTTTCAATACCTAACTCTAAATTAAAAACGGTTTGACCGATTTTCTTCAAATTTTGTATACGTGCTCCCCTGTGAGAATTGAGTTGACACTATTAACAGATGTGGAATTTGTTAACCCATGTCGGCCCGACGATTGGTCAAAATAATTTTGGAAGATAATATTGTCAAAATTTGCGAAGTACTGCTTTGACTAAAAAGAAAGCTTCAAAAAATTTTGTTGAGTGATTTGGAAGCAAATTACGTCCATTTTTGCGTAATACTGCTTTGCCCAAAGAGAAAGTGTAGTTCCGTTAACCCAGTGGGGCACAGTGGCTTTTAATAGATTTTTGCGTTACTTAACTCTAAATTAGAAACGATTTGACCGGTTTTCCTCAAATTTTATATGTGTGAAACAACTTGAAAATAGAGTTGAATCTGCTAACAGTCGGTCCTACGATTGTTCAAAAAAAATTTTTTGGAAGTAAATTACGTCAAAATATGAAAAGTAGTTTGTACTGCTTTGAATTACAGAAAGTTTCAAAAATTACTAGAATTATTCTTTTTAAAACCTAGAAAAATGGTTTTAAAAAGATTGCTTTCATTCATTTTAAAATTTACATGTGTAAACCGAGTGTAATTTTTGTGTTAACTTTTTGCAGTAACATCAACTTCAATTAAACCTCCATTGAGAGGCGCAGCAACGCGCACCGGGTATTAGCTAGTATACAATAAGATAGAACAACCAAGACAAAAATTAATAAAAATAATTTGTTTTGTTTAATAATTTTTTTTTAAGAACCTTTTTCAAATTTAAATCTAAATCAAAAATTTAAATTTAAAAGAAATTTTTCCTTCTTCAATTTATTAAAAATAAATTATAAATCGATTAAAATAAATAAAAATACAAATATTGCCACATTTTTACCCAGGAAATAAGGTCTTTGATAGATTTTCGTTAAAAAAAAACAATAAAATAAATTAAAAAATTTTTCTCAATGGCAAATCCATGCAAAAGACGGAACCATCAATATGCAAAAGGCGAAACCATCTATGTAAAACACAATAAAAGACTCGTTACCAAATTAACATGTCGATATAAAAAAGAAATAGCTGAACAAAATCCAAATTCGACTGTTTTAACTAAGTCGGGCTGTCGGAACTAATAATATAGTGTTACAAAATATTAAATTTGGTAAAACTAATTTTGTAGAGAATCTTAAAGATGTTATACTTTCCGAAAGTATGACAAATGTGGTTAGTATTTTGTAAAAACAAAAATTTTCTATTATATTAGATGAATCTACCGATTTAGATGGAATTAAATGTTTAGCAGTTACTTGTCGGTGTTTTGATTTTTTTCCCAGCAAAATTAAAGATCGATTTTTAGTTTTGTTAGCTTTGGACAATTTACTGCCGAGGCAATATTTGACACTGTTATAACATTTTTTAAGAAATTTTCAATTCCTATCGATAATATTATAGGATATGGGGCGGGCAAAAAAAAAAAAGAATGGAGTGAAAAAATTATTCCAAAATATTTTACCAATTATGTTCTGGAATGTACTTGTCACTCCCTTCATTTATGCTCATCAGCTGCAGCAAAGATCTTACGATCAAATCTGGAAAAACTGGCTAGAGATATTTATACGTTTATATCTCATAGTCCTAAGAGATTAATTAATTCAATTTAAGGAACTCGAAGGGTATTTTAATATAAAAGTACATAAAATTTAAAGAACTGCATTTACCAGGTGGTTACTGGTTAGCTTTGGAACAAGTTATCAATAGAATTTTTGAACAATGAATTTCACTTCAACATTTTATTATGTCAAAGCTTGAACCGAAATGCTGATATGCTCAAAAATATAGCTGCAAATCTTAATGAAATAAATAAAATATTTTTCACATTTTTATCCTATGTTTTAAATATTACAAACAAAATCAATGCGGAATTCCAGTCTGAGTCTTTAAAAATACATTTCCTGATTCCCGGAAACAGAAAATACGTAAAAACCATTTTAATGTGTTTTGTTAAAAAAGAATATAAAGAAATCACACTTTTACCAACAAATTGGAAAGCAAAATATTTTCTCAATGTAAAAGATATTTACTTAGGTGCTTAAATTACTTTCGGGAATTAGTTACAACCAATTTGCAAACGCTTTGATTTAATAGATAATACATTAAACTATATTGAAGTTAATGATTTAAAATGAAATACAAAAATAAAACCATTTATTTTGCATAAACACATTAAAGGTATAAATCCGAAAAATTTGTGAGTTTCGATAGTAAATCTAATGAAACAATTTCCATAATTGATACAAAATAATTATATTGATAATTTGGATCAAGAGTGGAGAATGTTAATCTATTTAGATTTTCCTGAAATGCTGAAAAAAGTAGAAAATATAGGCGAATACTGGGATTCAATGTAATGTTTCCTACAATAAAATATTTTATATCCAGCTAATTGAGTTTATCTCACAGTAGTGCCACTGTAGAGAGAAAATTTTCTCAAATGCAGCTGATTAAAATGAAAAAAAAGAATTGTTTAGCTACAAGAACATAAATTCAATAATGGCAGAATTATTAAATCTCTATTTTATCGATCAATGGAAGCCATCCAAAAAATTAATTGAAACTTATAACAAGTAAAGCGTCAATTTTTTGTAAATATTTTAAAATTTTTACTTGTTTTTTATTTATATTAAATTAATAATAGTTGTTTTTTAAATTTAGGAATACAATAATTAATAATTATTTTTCCCAAGAATTAAAAATTGCCAAAAAGCTAAAGGATGTGTTATGTTTTTATACCCGTATGACTATATAGTCCAAGGGTATAATAAATTTGCCATTACGTTTGTGACGCAGAGAAGGAGGGGGGGTAGATATAGACTCAAGTGTATGGATCGGATCAGAATCGAAAAATAAATCGATTTAGCTATGTATGTCCGTCCGTCCGTCTGTCCGCCGTCAGTCCGTCATCACGATAACTCAAAAAGTAAAGGAGCTAGGATTATGAAATTTTCACAAATTCGTTTTTATGCAAAAAACGGAATCGAGTTTTAAATTCAGCCATTTTGGTCCATGGGTTCGAGTATCTGCCATACAACTTCTAATTTTATATGAGCATTACTCTATACCTATGGAAGCTGCGTGTCTGAAATTTTGCCAAAAGTAGTTTAGTATAATGGCCAAAGTTACTGCAAAATTTGGTTGGTCTACTGCAGAGGGTTCGAGTAGCTGCCATACAACTCCTTCTTTTATATGAGCTTTACACTACACCTGATGAAGCTGGGTGTCTGAAATTTTGCAAAAAAAATAGTTTAGTGTAATGGCCAAAGTTACTGCAAAATTTAGTTGGTCTACTGCTGAGGGTTCGAGTAGCTGCCATACAACTCCTTCTTTTATATGAGGATTACACTACACCAAATGAAGCTGGGTGTCTGAAATTTGCCAAAAATAGTTTAGTGTAATGGCCAAAGTTACTGCAAAATTTGGTTGGTCTACTGCAAAGTGTTCGAGTAGCTGCCATACAACTCCTTCTTTTATATGAGCATTACTCTACACCTAATAAAGCTGAATGTTTGAAATTTTGCCAAAAGTAATTAACCGGATGATATAATGTATATGTTACGGTCATACGGGTATCCCAGAGTTGACACAGTCTACTCTACTACACTCTTCCTCGTTTTATTTGTATTTGTTAAATTATTAATTGCTAATAAAATAATTATATAATTATAACATTCCGTAAATAAGATTATTTTTATCAATACAAATATAACCAGTGCAATTTTATTAGATTTATTGCATTTTGGGAGCTAAATTTATTGCCGTCAGAAAATGTAAAACGGCAGCACTGGCTCAGGCATATAGAATTCAATGCGGTATCTGGAACGAATTAAAAACAATGTTATTATATCAGTACTTATGGAAAAATGAAAAAAATCATTGTTGACAATGAACTGGGTTTTAAAGCTTTACCAATACGAGAATTTTTAGAAAAAGAACATATTGAAATCCACCACATCTGTAATAGCAATCATACTTCCAACGCAGACATAGAACGATTGCATATACGGTTGGAAACCAATGTAAGAATCAAAAAAGTATAAGTAATATACTGAAACCTGAACCAAAATCAAAAATAATAAGACCATGTCTTTGGGTTACAAGAGCTATTAAGAAGAAAACCAGAATAATGGAATTTCTAAAGAAATTCAAACCCCCACCACCAAGAAAAAAAAGAAAACGGTATAGTAAAACTATGTCTTTGGGCCTGAGAAGAATAGATAATTGCAGTCATTAAACAAAAATAATAATAATAATAAATAAAATTTCTCCCACATTAAAATATGTGTATATTTTTTTTTAGAATGTATCTCATATTAAAATGTTTCTTTTATCAATATTAACAAACACCCAATTCATTGACATATAGGACATAACAAACAATAACGAGTACATAAATTTAAAATTGGAAAATATCAAATTTATATCAAACTAGTACCTCCCTGTGTTCGATATTCGAGCTTTTTTTGCTTTTGAATTTACATAAAAAATTTGTTTTGTATATAAGTATATAAGTTATTAGACTAATATTACATGAAAAATTTGATTGCGCGATTGTTGCGCTTGAAATTAGCTTGCAAAAAAAATTAAATTTATAGTTTTGTCAATTATGAAAATTTTGTTAAGTTGTTGGATTTTTGATTTGTATTCTTATAGCTTAAACCTTATTCTTATATGTTTTGCATGTATGTGAATACATATAAAAAAATTTTTACCACCACACTGGAGGTTAAGATTTACTGGTAATGTTTATCGAAAATCACTATTCATTAAAAAAGGTCTAACTACAAATTTCTTTTATATATATAAAAGAAAGTTATATTTCCATTTTCACTCATAGTAATGTCTCGTAACAATTTATCAATTTTCAAACTTAAATTGAACATATTGAAATTTAATTTTTAATAATAAAATAAAACGAGATATTCTTTATTTTAAGACCATCAAAATTTTTTTCTGTAAAGTTTGAAGTAGATGTTTCCAAAACCGAAATTTCTGCCACCATATGCCACTTCATAGAGAGTATTATGTATATCATAATTTATGTTTGTAAGTGTTCATGATTTGACAATGTCATTAAAGTTTTTTTAAATCGAAAAGTTTGAAATTCTTCAGATAAATTATATACAATGAAATAACTTTGTTGTTTGCACATAGTCAAAATTTACTTCGTACGTTTCACACATACTTTCAGAAATTTCGGTAGGAGATTCGGTATACAGTAAATCATTAGCTTAGAGGAAAGGTCAATTGAAAAAAAGCTAATAATTTTTATTTATGAGGATTATTTATGATTGGCTATTAAAGAAAAACAAATCACCAATAGATAAATGGCAATCGAATTATTTTATAAAAAAGAAGCTGCTCTGTTTCGAATTTTCGGTAAAGTGGAATATTTGACATCATATAATTGTTGCACAACTTTGTACTAAGAAAAAATATCACATATCTCGTTGCAAATTCAGTGAAATGAATAAAATTTTGTTAATATATTTTTAATGTGGTTCCTTTTAATTAGGCTTTAATAACTTAATAAATCTAGTATTGCTTAGCAAAACAGTCGTATATCCAAATTAAGTATGAATGCCCTAATACTATCTTATCTCTAGTAAGTTCAAAAAAACTGTCTTGCTTTACTTAACATATTTGTTTTTCCAAAAATTCAAAAATAATTCAACAACAATGGTTTTTTTTAACATTTAAAATGCATCATATATATATGCACGTTTTTAATAAAATTTTAAACGTCGTTTACGTTTGTTGTTTTGAATTTTTATAATCCATCTTAGTAAGCGTGATAATAAATGAAATATAGTCATGGTAGCAAGATGATTTATCTATTTATTTTGTTTTTTGAATATCCAAAATTCTTGTCTCGTCAATCTATATGTACATTCTGATGTGACAGAGTGCAATTTAATTATATACATAATAGTATAGAATAGATTATACTGCAGTAAATAATATAATAAATAATATCAAGTGTATTAATTTTACTTTTATCGTTATATAAACAAAACCGTACGAAAGGTAAATTCAAAAATTACTTTTAATTTCTGTTTAATTGAAAATTAAATAAAAACTTTTAAGCCATGGACATGGACAGTCATATTTTTGAAAAAAGTTTCCAAGGAAGCCAAGACCAAACTTCAGTCTCGTACTATTTTCTACGAGAAGGAAGTGGAGAACTAGGTAGGTGAAATAAATTCATGAAAATAATTAAAGTCTGTGATGGAAGTACATTCGATGAATGGACGTCAATCAGAAATCGACGTTACATTAAGATAAATGTCCATTCTAGCAAAAGCTTTTGGAACCTTGGATTAAGTCGTAATTCAGGGTCTATGCCTGCAGATAAATGCATTGAGCACTGTATTTCACTACACGCGGACATTGTTGCGCTGACAACGAATGGCGCGAATTGTGAATGCAGATCATCAACAATGTCTTGTACATGGTATACAACTAGCGGTTATTAGCATGCTATATCAGCAGAATATTTCTGACGAACGAAAATTATCTCCATGCGAAACTGAAACAGATACCGAAGAACAAATAGCGAAGACTGATAGCGAAGACGATGATGGTTATGATGGTATGCTAATATTCGAGGATAATGTATGTAAGAAGAACATGCCCAACAGAACTTTAAGTTCTGAAATATATGCACTGATTATAAAGATTCGAAGTGTAGTTAAATTGTTTCGACATTCGCCTACAAAAAAAATGATGCAACATTACAAAAATATGTTAAGGAAGAATTTGGTAAAGAGATGGTGTTGATATTGGATTCTCAAACTCGTTGGAACAGTTTATTAGCTATGCTAGAAATATTTTGTATGCTGAAAGATTGCGTTAGAAAAGCACTTATTGATTTAAATAATAATACTTGTATTTTGGAAGATGAATTCCAGCTACTTTCAACAATAATATCAGCTTTAACCCCTATTAAGGTGGCAGTTGAAAGTTTGTGCTGCGCAGATTCAAATCTATATAAAGCAGATATTAACTTAAAATTCATGTTGAATGAGCTTGCACAACCAAAAACATCACTAAGTATTGCATTAAAAACTACATTAAAATGCAGAATTTTTGAAAGGCGGAAGAACTTTTCAAATGTATTACTCTATTTGTACAATCCATGAAACCATGAAGACGATGACAATTACGGAATATTTAATCAAATAAGCAAAACAACCATAATACAAATAATTGTTAAGTTGTTTGAACGTTTGGGAGATCAAAACATAGACGAAGCAGTGGCAGATATATCCGACGATGATGGGGAACAGGTTAATATTGAACAAGAAATTCCTGTTCAGGACAAATCTCTTACAATTAAGGAAAAATTGCAGAAATATGATGGAAAAAAAACCCAACAAAATAAGCGCGATAATGAGATTAATTCGAAAAAACAACTAAAGATCTTACCAAAGTTATACGAAGGGAAAAGAAAATATTTGCTGTTTATAATTTCCTTATGACCGTTCGTCCTACAAGTGTAGAATAAGAGCGTGCGTTTTCTGCAGCAGGATTAATCTGCACGAAAATAAGATCACGCCTTTCAGATGAAAGCATCGACAATTTATGTTTTCTTCGAGCATATTTTAATTCACAAAAAGAAGGAATTAAAAAAAAAAAATAGGGTACTTTATCTACTGTATTAATTACTGTATATATTTGATTTTAAATTGTTTTGTTTTAATTTTATTATCGTACTGTTTCTTCTTTTTCTTTTTTAATAACCATAATAATGATGAATTGTCGTTTCTTTTTTTATCAACTAGCTATATTAAATAAACAATGAATTGTATTGAATAATAGGGAAAAATCGTTTTATTCTTGATGCTTTTTTTTAGATATTTTTATTCCATAAATAATACCAAAAATACCGGTAACACCGGTATCGAGATTTCCAGAATACCGAAATACCTAAAGGTTTACATATATAATATTTAGATGCTCATATAATGAATTGATAAAATTTTGGAAAAAAACAAGGAACCCCAAAGGCCACTCAGGTAGAGTAATATTTAGATTTTTTACTATTTTTTGTAAACTAAAAATGAGGTTTACGAATTTATTATAGTCCACTTTTTAATTTTTCTAAATTAAAAACTAATACATACCTTTTTTATATTTTTTTTAAAAAATTTTAGTTTTGAAATACTTGTTAATGATGCATTGCAAAGTTCAAACCGGAGGATAATGAACGTCTAACTAAAGATAATAAAATTTTTGTGTGTTTATATACGAATTTTTCAAAAATCTCGTTGGAAATTTATATTTATTAAATATAATATTGCTTTGATAAAAATTATTACGTATTTAAATAAAAAAATTTTATATTACGGTTTTGCTGTAAAAGCCGTTGATTTTGTTGTAGACAAAGCATATTTTTTTTATTATTAAAAAAACATTAATATGTAGTAGCTATGCATAAAAATATTAGAAATGATAATGCCACAAAAAATGTTTTTTTTTTAAACAAAAACAAACAAAAACAGTAACAAAATACAAAAAAAAATTATATTGCCTTCGATTCTTTAATACGATATATTTTTTTCATCAGAATTTTAATTCTTCAAAATTCTAGTTAACAAAAAAAAAAACAAATTTTAAAATATTTAAAACTTCTTTTTTGTTCAAATAAAGAAAGATAAAAGTCGACGCCTATAATAGTTTAAATAAACCCCGAGTAACAACCGAAAATAAATAATTTTTCTACAGAAAATCGGCGCATAATATTGATTCATAAGCCACAATGTTGAACCGCTTGACCATTTTATATTAAACTTTTGACGGGTTTTCACCAGAAATATTTCAACACCCTTTAGAAGCCGTAGAGGATTGATCTATGGTTAAGGAACAACTTTAAAATATTTAGTACGTACCATGGACAGTAATGACAAAAAAGATATTTTTAACCAACTAAATTTAATTAAGACTAATATCAAAATGTTAATTACCGAAACAAATAAACAAATAAAAATAAATATAGAATTTTTAGAACAAACAACATATATTAGAGGACAACAAAAATTATTAACGAAATTACAAATAAAATAACAGGACCATTGGCTAACACTATATATGATGACATCGAAAACGATGTCATTTATAGAACATTTATACCAAATAAATTACGACATAAATCTGCCCAGAAACCACATTAACGACATAGAACAAATGATGTCAACAAGCCGGTTCAAAAGGTATTCTAACTGAAGAAGGATTTAAGAACATTTCCGATTTTGATACTTTAGCCAATATGAAAATTGTTTTGATTGCTTTTGAAAATGAATTTGCTATTATAACTTTGATACCAAATTTTTATGAAACGAGGAAAAGTGTATTAGAGTAGACTGTGTCAACTCTGGGATACCCCCGTATGACCGTAATATACGCTGACCATACGTACCACATTGCGTGGTACATACAGTACAACATTTTGAACATACGTCCCACATTGTAAACTGTACTGTGGTACCACATTTAATTCGTTTCATATATTACGATTTAATGCGATTTATTAATATATCGATTTTCAATTATTATTTCCAAACAATAATCAAAACTCAAAATCTTTACAAAATCTATTTTTATAAAAGCTTCTAGTTTTGTTTACCGGGTAGTTTTAGGAAATCGATATATTTATATAAAAATCGACAAATAAAATTCTGACAAAACCCCGATTGTCAATTCATTTAACGACATCTTTGACAGTTTAATATTTGAAATTAAATGCATGTGCTATTTTACTGTTTTGCTTTAACGTGAAAAAAAAATAGTTAGAAATTCTGATGCGATTCGAACATCAGCTTTATTATATTAATTATTTCAACAATAAATGCTTGGTTTAATTAAATTGGTAAGAAATATTAATAAATACTTTATTTTCATTTTAATAATTATAATATAAAAACAATTCTTTGAAGGATAATCAATAATGTCATCAAACGGACTCGTAAAGAGAAGAAAATGTACTTTTACTGCTGAATTAGCAAAAGAATTTCCATATATCACCAAATGTTATAAAGAAAATGATACAAAACTAAATTGCGGAAAATGTTATGGAACATTTTCTATTACTTCGGGAAGGTACGACATAAATCGACATTTGCTAACAGAAAAACATAAATCTTCAGTGGCGGCATCAGCTTCATCAAATAATATTAATTTTATTTATTAATATATTCTTTATTACTACAAACAAATATGGTGATAAAGAAAAGCAGTCAGCTATAGCTGACGCTGTATTTGCTTTCCATACTGTGAACCCCAACCATAGTTTCAGGTCGATGGATTGCACGTCTAAAATTTTGAGAAAATTATTTAACAACAAGTTTAATTCTGCCAGAACAAAAACAGAAGCTATAATCAAAAATATATTTGCCCCATATTCAATTAATTTAATTCAAGCAGAAATGGAAAATATATTTTTTTTTTCTTTATATTCTGATGCTTCAAATCACAAAGAAATTAAACTTTTTCCAACGTTAATACGTTATTTTGATTGGAAAGAAGGAATTAAAATCAGAATGCTAGATTTTTTTATCATTACGAGGTGAAACTGCTGAAATGATAGCAAATTCGATTATTGATGTATTAAAAAAATTTAATTTATCATCCAAATTGGCAGCTTATTGTGCAGACAATGCAAACAGCAATTTCGGTGGCTTAAAACGAAAAGATGGTAAAAATGATTTTACAATTTTGAATAAAAATTTAAGTCAATCAATTGTAGGAATTGGCTGTGCTGCCCATATTGCACATAATGCAATTCAAACTGCAGCTGATCTTCTCCCACTGGATTTAGAAACCATAATCATTAAAATTTATGGATATTTTCATATTTATACGGTCCGAGTAGCGTTACTGGAAGAATTTTGTGATGAAGCAGGTGTTGAATATAAAAAATTAGTTGGTTTTTGTAAAACTCGTTGGCTATCTCTAATGCCAGCAATAGAAAGAATTATAAAGCTGTACCAACCATTGAAAAGCTATTTTTTATCAATAGATAAATGTCGACAAATAATTGAAAACTTTTTTAAAAATGATACATCAGAATTGTGGTTATTATTTGTTCACAATCAGGCAGCACTTTTTGAAAATACAATAAAATGTTTGGAAGGAGATTCCAAAAATGTAAATAAAATTTCTGAAAGTATTGATAATTTAAAATATAAATGTTTTGAAAGAGGTAATGAATCATTTCTTTCATTAGCAGTCAAAACTTGTTTAAGAAAACTGGTCAATAATGGTGATATTAATGAAACTTGGTTTGATTCAGAACTGTTTGAAAAATTTTTATCAGAACTGTTTTCAATATTTAGAAAAATGGTCGTGTCAATTTACTAAAATTAAAATTTTTAAATGGGTTTTACTTCAAACTTGCCCACAATGGAAAGAATTACAGAGTTCATATGAATTTGTTTCGAAAAATTTTCCAAATATTAAAATTGACGACAACCTATTATTTGATGAAGTTAGTTGTATTAAACAATATGTAACTGAAACGAAAATAAATTATTGGACTGAAAATAATGTTACAACAGATATGAGATGGGTAGAAATGTTTCAGCATTTTGAGAGTGAACACGTTCCTTTTAATAACGTTTTAAAATTGGTAGAATATTCGTTGTGTTTGCCAGGTACAAATGCAGCCACAGAGAGAGTTTTTTCTTAAGTTAATAATATCTGGACTTCCGAAAAAACACAATTAACAGTAGAAACGTTAAAAGCAGTACTAATTGTGAAATGCAATTTTTCTAATGATTGTGAAAGTTCAAAAAATACATATATGTACATGTGTTTATATAAAAAAATATTTTTTCTGTACCACATTCACTTTCAAAAAATATGGTCACCGTACCGTAATATAAGCATTATATCATCCGATTAATTACTTTTGACAAATTATAAACACCCAGCTTCTATAGGAATAGAGTAATGCTCATATAAAAGAATAAATTTTATGGCAGCTACGCGAACCAACTGCACTACCCAACTAAATTTTGCACAAACCTTGGCGACAAAACTAAACTATTTTCAAAAAATTTCAAAAACCCAACTTAATTAGGTGTAAAGTAATGCTCATATTAAAAGAAGGAGTTGTATGACAGCTACTCGAACCCACTGGTGTAGAACAACCAAATTTTGCAGAAATTTTGACCATTATACTTAACTATTTTTGACAAAATTTCAGACACCCAGTTTCAATTGGTATAAAATAATGGTCATATAAAAAAAGACGTTATATGGCAGGTAGTCGAACCCGTGGACCAAAATGGCTGGGTTTCAATGACGATGACGGCTATTGTAGAAAATTTCAAAATCCTACCTCCTTTATTTTTTGAGTTATTGCGATGACGGACGGACATACATAGCTAAATCGATTTATTTTTCGATACTGATCCGATCCATACCTTTGAGTTTATATCTACTTCCCCTCCTGCACTGCGTCACAAACGTAATGGCAAATTTAGTATTACCTTTTGACTTCCGGTACAAAAATATTTTCAAAAATAATTGTAGAACCAATACCAAATAAATCTAATAAAACATTAAATATCCAAAATAATGAAATTTTAATTGATGAAAATAATAATATTATGTAAGTGAAAATCCTGTAAAAAATTAAATTAAAATTGAAGGCATTTTTAAATTTATACAAGGAAGTTGTAATGTAAAAAATTAAAAAGGAACAAATCTAATAAAATTTGAAAATTGTGAAATAAAAATTAATAATGTTACATATAAAAATTACGAAATTAGAATAAGCGAAAATATTGAATTACCTAATTTTCATATTTAAATAAAAGAAAACACGATCAACTCTGAGATAATAATTATAACTAACAGTATAAATTGCTGAAATGAGAGACAGTTCTTCTTTCGGTTAGTCTTAATTTAATTTTATATTAGAACACTTTTAAATGCAAAAGATGTACGTACCATCAAATTTTGGTTAATATAAATTTTAAATATTTTAAGCTCAAAAGTTTTCAAACATTAAAAGAACTGTTTCTTATACCAGCAATTTACTTTTATATTAAAAGAGTAAAAACTCCAAAGATCTTCCTTCAATTTTTTATTTTCTACATTTTAGGGGCTAGTACTACTTTAATAAAAGTATATATTGAAAAAAATATTTTTTTTTTATTTTATTTTATACTTTTTAGTTTTATTACAATTTATTTACACAATTATTTATATAAAATTATTAAATTAAATATTTAATTTGACAATTCGCAAGTTGGATCCAATTCATTAATAGTCAGCAATAAATTAATATAATCAGTTTATCTATTAACAAATTATAAATTATTAAAATATGCCACCTACTAAATTTATCTAAATTTTATTAACAGAAGACCAATATCATTAAAAAACATTATAAGTACCTACTTGATAAAATCTTTATCTTTTCAAAGTTTTAATTTCAAAGTTTTTCAAAGTTTTCAAAATTTCAAAGTTTTTCAAAGTTTTCAAAATTTTTGCAAAATTATATTTTTCTTCAAAATTTCCAAAACAAATTCAAATATTAGTTGTCAACATTTTTTAATTATGGCTTAGAATATAATATGTGTTTTAATTTTTAAAGAAAATTGGTATATGTATCTATACAAATAGGTATTAAAATTTTATTTGATTGCATATCTTATGATAATTTCTATAATGATAAAATAAAAATGATTTATACCTAGTTCTTTGCTTATGGTCTTCTATAATATTTCTGCATACATATATACATACATATGCTCATAATAATATAACAATAACATGGTTGAAAATCTAATTTGATATATTAATGTCATTAATAAAAAATATTCACTTAAATATTGGTTGCTTACATTTGCATGTACACTAAAAACAAAATAGGCACTAGCTTATTCATATAAGATTTTTATCTTACAAAATACAAGTAAACTTACATTTAGGCGCATTACACATTTTACTATAATTTATACATATACATATATTCCATATTAATACAAATTAATAAAATCATTTTGTATTACACAGATTATGCTTCGATTCTAATATACGCATACAGAAAAAGTAAACAAAAACAAATGACTGATAAATTTTTGTTGTTGCATTTTAAAAATTTGAAGATGAATAAGTTACGTATTTTATAAAATGTTGGGGTCGTGGGTTCAAATTCGCTTCGTGGTGAATTTTTTTTTTTAATTTCAATCTAATTTTTTTTTTTTATTTAAGTACTTGTATGTAATTTTAAATTAATGAAAAAAAAATGTACGGACTGACTTAAAAAAAAAACCCTAAAAATTTTTTATATGAAACTATATAATTATTTAGTCTATGGTTTTATATTATCAAAGTGAAGTATTTTAGTTTTTAAAATTACAAATTTTTAAAGAAACTATCAAAATAAATTACTTTTATTTGTAATTTTTCTTATTTCTTTTGAATTAAAAAAAAAAAAAAAATTTGACCTTTTAACAAGGATCGAACTCACATTTATTTACACCCGAAGCCACTTTGCTAACCACTGAACCATACAATCCTTACGAAATTATTGTCAGATTTCTAATATAAATATATCACTAACTGACAGAATGAAAAATAAACCCATAAACACAAGCAAGTTCATATAAAAGTATATAATGTAGGTGGCTTTAAAACTTTATAATTGTTTTGACATTTGTCTGCATAATCTGAAAAATAATGCAATATACACAAATAGTAAACATGGCCAATATATTACCTTATAATCATTGTATCATGATAAGATATTGATTTTGTCACAATATAGTGAAATTAATATCCTATTCACATTACGCAAAAAACCAATACAAATAAATAAATAATGATACAATCAAAAGCAATAATGATTACAATCAAACACAAACAATTCAAATGTGTGGAGGGGATTTTTTTAAATAATTTTTTAAAACAAAATTTAAAAGTTCACTAAAACAAACAAAAAATCAAATAAAATTTTTTATGCTGCTCCAAACAACTCTTTTTATACGTGTCATTCTCCATTTAAAAATTGAACAATGTCAAATTAATTAGTATGTTTTATAATTAAGTATTTAAAAAAAAAAAATTCAATCGCGACAATCACATATTGTTTGTTTACTTTCTTTCTTTTATAGTATTTATACTGAAGAAAAGCTAAAAATAAACAGAATATAATTATATTAACATTTTCATTTCTTTTTATATTACTGGCCCGAAAATACAACTGAATAAATAAAGTTCAATTTAAGTTTTTGGCAATTTGGAGTAGTCTATAATGTTTAAAAATTTTTGAAGAATAATTTTAAAAAAATCGACAATTTGGTAATCGATAAGCCAAAAACATTGTAAAATAATAGACGAAGTAGGTTATAGAAATCTGCACAAATATATTCCTTTATTAAAATGATCGAATATATTGAAATACTGTATTCTAATTTAATACATTCGTTCTAAAAGCTTTATAATTTTTATTTTTCGTTCTAAATATGGTGTATACTCAGTGTTGCTGATTCGCGTGGAATTCCACAAAATGTGTGGAATTATTGTGTGGGTTTAAAAAAGTGTGGATTTTGCGTGAAATTTAAAGAAAATGCATGTTCTGGAAAAAAGATTAAATTCCTCAAAAGCGAAAATTAAAAAAAAAAAATTTTAAAAATTTATAAAACATCTCATTTGTGTACGACGACGGACGTATAAAAATACGTACAAAAAACGTAAAGTTTTGAAGGGACTTCCATCTGCCAAATAATAACATTCAATTCAATAAAAAAACAAACAAAACGCAGAGTATGTATTCAAATTTTATATTTCAAATTCAAATATAGATACATATTATAACGCTTTTTAATAGTTTTAAATTACATATATGATTCAATTTCTAATGGACATATTTCTAATGAAAACAAGTAAAGAAACAGTCAGTCGGTGCAACCGACTTAGAAATACCCTACACCTATTTGGTTCAAATTTAAGGACATACCCTTAAGTCATTTTAACACCATAAAAGCTGTTATTAAATTGATCGTAAGACATAGCTAACCAAATTAACTTTATAATACTAAAAACATTTTCTAATTACACTATCTATTAAAAAATATTACAAATTCTTACTAATTTATCTATTTAAAAATATTAAAAAACTAACAAACTTGAAATAAATGAAAATATATTTATATTCCAATTCAATTACAAAATGAAAAAATTCTAATTATTAAATTTTGTGATAAAAAGATAACCAAAGCATAATATATTTAATAATCCAAATTATTCAAAATTGCAATATACCTAAGTTTATATACCTAATAGAAAAGCTTATAAACGCAAAATATGCAATAAATGTATTTCTAAAATACAATTACAAATTTAGACCTTTTCATATAATTCATTTAAATATTCAAATAAATTTTAGTTTATATACCTGATAGAAAAGCTTATAAACGCAAAATATGCAATAAATGTATTTCTAAAATACAATTACAAATTTAGACCTTTTCATATAATTCATTTAAATGTTCAAATAAATTTTACATAAATGCAGCAAGTACCTTTGAACATAGTTGAACCACTACAATTAAGTCTAGATTTCGGAGACACATAGGACACATAGGAAATATATTCTTTGGCTTTGAAATTAAACTCGACCAGAACCAATTCCCATGGTACTTTCATTACTAGTAACCTAGAGTTTAAATTTCATCAAAATACCGGCATTATTTTTTGAGTTATGGTGTTTTTAAGATATATGTTTTTTTGTCCTTGAACTTGTCAAGGGTTCCAGAACCCGAAACCATGGTACGATTTCGCCGATATGCAGTCCCGTCATACTTTCAATACTAGTTAACTCTTGTATACAATTGGAACGTTCTATCTTAATTTTAAGTTACTAGTTTTATTAATTTCGATGATAAGCTTTTACACATTTGGGGGGTCTAAGAGAGGTCCTGAACCACCAGTCCAAATGATCCCAAATTAGGGGGGCACGGAAGAAATAGTAAAGAACACCCTGGGCCAAATTTGAAGCTTCTACATTTGTTTCAAGTTACTATTTTTATTAATTTCGAAAATATGCTTTAAGGTCCTCGGAACTGAGTGGCTGGTCCCCGACCCACTAGTCCAATGGGGCCCAAATTTCAAAGACACTTACGCAATAGGAAGGGACACCCTCATACCAAATTTGGAGGTTATATCTTCATTGGTTTCGGAATTACGCTAGTTTGACCTAAATTCGATCAAAAAGTTCTCAGTTCCGAACCAATTGTCCAATCCTCACCGTACGTAATCACCGCCGTAGTTTCATTACCAATAACCTCCACCACAAATTTCATGAAGATAGCCTCATTAGTTGTTGAGTTATCGTGATTTTTAATATATGTTCGTTATCCCTGACACCGACTAAAAGGTCCAGAATCCGAACCCATGGGCTGATTTCGCCCTTATACAGCCCGCGCTTTACTTATAGTACTAGTTAACCCTTGTACACAATTTGAACGGTCTATCTTAATTTTAAGTAACTATTTTTAGTAATTTCGATTATAAGCTTTTAAAACTTGGGAGGTCTGAGAGGGGTACTGAACCACCTCTCCAATTGATCCCAAATTAAGGGAACACGCAAGAGATAGTAAAGAACACCCTTGTGGCAAATTGGAAGCTTCTACATTTTTTCAAGTTGTTATCTTTATTAATTTTAAAGATATGCTTTAAGGTCTTCAGAAATGTGTGGCTGGTCCCCGACCCAGTACTCCAATGGGACCCAAATTCCCAAGACACTTAGAAAATAGGAAGGGACACCCTGATACCAAATTTGGAGGTTCTATCTTCATTGGTTTCGGAGTTATGCTCGTTTGGCCTACATTCGATCAAAAAGTTCTAGGTTCCGAACCCATGGTCCAATCCCGACCTTACGCAATCCCCGAAGTAGTTTCATTACTAGTAACCTGCAGCACAAATTTGATGAAGATAGCGTCATTAGTTATTGAGTTATCGTGATTTTTTATATATGTTCGTTAGCCCTTCGATGTATTTAAAGGTCCAGAATCCGAACCCAAGGGCCGATTTCGCCTATATGCAATCCCCGCCGTACTTTCAGTCCTAGTAATCTACAGTTAAAATTTCATCAAGATAGCTCCATTATTTTTTGAGTTATCGTGCCTACGGACGGACAGACGGACGGACATGGCTATATGGACTCAGGCGGTCACGCTGATCACAAATATATATACTTTTCCATATCTAGCTCGCTTCCTTTAGGTGGTTACAAACACCATACCAAAGTTAATATACCCCTTTACCTATTCTATAGGTGTAGGGTATAAAAAACGCTAAGGTAAGGAAAGAATTACGTTTTCATAAAATATTTTAGTAATTTAGATTTATAATGCAGGCTAGCAATAGCTCAAAAAAAAAGAATAGAATTTACTACAAGTTTTACGATAAATGGATTGAAGATAATTTATTTAAGCAATGGATTAAAAAACCAAAAGACAATAATAAACAAGCAATATCTAAGTTATGTAATCTGAAAATAGTTGCACATAGTAAAGATTTAGAACGCCATATCATTTCAAAAAGCACAAAGAAAATTTAAATTCGATAGATAATGTAAATGAAATAACAAACTTGTTTGAGGAGAAGGCTTTCCAAAACAACAGAAATTAAGTTAACAGGTTTATTGGCTAGTAACAATCTTCCATTTAATTTAATGGATACAATGGTTCCGTTACCTCAAAATATATTTCCAGATTCAAAAATCGCTAAAAATTTAGCGTTAAAGCGAACCAAATCGCATGCTGTTATGACGAATGTTCTTGGAAATCATTTTTCTGTTGAATTGTTTAAATTGATCGGAACAAAAGCAAAATATTTTTTTCTAATTATGGATGAAACTACCGTATCTCTATTAAACAATTAGCTTTTGTAGTCATATATTATGACGAGAATTCTAATCATGTGAATTCAAGCTTTATAGACATAAAAAAAGTTTCGAAAAGTACAGCTGAAGATCTTTTTGAAGCACTTAAAAATTGCTTGGTATTAAGAAACATCCCATTGAGTAACTTAATAGGCTTCGCTTCTGATACTCCAAATGGAATGGTTGGAGCAAAAAAAATCCGTGTTTGCCATTTTAAAACGGGAAATACCGCATATAGTATGCATAAAATGTTTGCATACTATTGCATTTAGTTGCTTCTAAAGCATGTTTACATTTACCTAAATCTATAGCAGATTTATTACGAAATTTAGGAGCATATTTTAACAGAATTTATATACGAATAGAACACTTAAAAGAATTTCAGCTTTATTTTAAAACCGACATTCATAAAATATTGTCACCTTGTATAACCAAATGGCTATCAATAAAAAAAATAAACAAAAACCTTATTTCAGTTTAGAATTCAAATTTATTAATGATTATATTTTACTTAAAATTACGTCTTTAAATACAATTTTATTTCCATAATTATTATACATTATGCAACGAAATTAGCTGACACAACAAATATTTAATTTACTTTAGAACAATTAAAATTATGAATGTAGGTCAGTACAATGACTTTAAAGGTATTTTATTAAGTTAAGTTCAATTAAATTATATTACAAAGAAATGTCCATCATAAGCAAAAATGTACGTTAAACAATTATGAAATAAACAATACTAAAATTAGTTCTAAAGTTGTTATATATATAAATGTTAAGTTTATAATGTTAAAAACTTATGTTCTGCGAACATTCTCCCCCCGAAATGAATTAATAATTAAATGGATGTTCACAAGAGGTTGACGCTGTATTTCTTTCTGTAGGTGGTACTGCAGGTTTTGAATTGGTTTTTGCATCAATTGAGATTTGTGGTGAATAATACAATTCGTTTATAGCGTCTAAAGAAACCATAAATGGCGATTCCACTTATTAATAAAAAAGTTATGTATGCCATTGCATAATGATGAACATCATGTGTATTTATATTTTTTGTTACTGCTATTTCATCTCTTTGTGCCTCTATTTTAGCATGTATTGATTGAATATCAGCTGAAGTTATTTCTTCCTCCAAAATTGTCAAATTGTTTGAACTTCCATTCTTGTTGTTGGTACTTTTGAAATAATTTACCAAAACGTTTTGAGGTATTTCTGCTACTATCAAAAAAGATGAAGTTATGTTTCCTGTAAATCTTTGAGTAGATGCTATGAACATACATGAATGTGTAAATGTACAGGCCGGTTTTAACCAAAGAATCCCATTTCCATTTAAAGCTACTTTTTCTGAATGATTACCACATGTTAAGTCAAATATATTTTTCTTATCTAACGTGTAAATCCAATGATTACTTGTATGCATTTTTATCCATCTCATGTCTATTGAAGAACCTTTTATCTTGCAGAACGAAGATAATTTTGTTTCTAATGATAATAGTTCCATTTCGCAGCTACTGATATTAGATCTCAAACCATACAATGGTGAATTAAATCTGCATAGAAGGTGATCAGATTTCCAAAGTTTACATAAATTTATATCAATCTCCTCCATAGGTGAATATCTATCTCGATGTGCATTTACTAATAGATATTTACTAAAAGTTTGTACATATATAAGCTTATTGGATTTAACTATAGGAATAAGCTGATATATCTGATAATACTCAGCATCTAACAATGATAATTTTATTTCAAAAATTACAATGTTTTCAGTAACTCGTGTTTTTACTTGCATTAAAGAATATAATGTCAAAAGTTGGTTGTGATCTTCCGGTATTTTTAAGTTGCTTGGAACATGTTCTCGTATAATTTTAAGTTGTGATTTTAATTGTTCTGGAATTAGTAAAAGCGTGTTAATTCGTCCATGACGTGTGTCAGTTATCAATGAAAGTATTGACTGTTGCATATGTCTCATACTACTTAGATCCAGTGTTATTAGTAAGGCAGCTGAATTGAAAATTTCGAATGATCTCTGCGCTTGCTTTGTTCGGTTTATATCATCTTGTAAAGAAGATAGTTGTCTTTTTATGCTTAAATATTGCTGATGCCCGTGTAACTGTTCACGTTTAATAATGTTAAGAGTAGAATCAGAAATGGAAGTTTGTGTTTGAAATATTGTTTCCATATGACGCTCATTTTCCCTAATTTGGTTGATATCTGATTCATATTTCTCGGCAAATTCTTCATCTAAAACTCCAAAAAGACTATGTGCCACATTTCCAATTATTCCAAATGCAGATCTTTTCCTTTTGTGAGGCTTGTCATTCTGATGATAAATTAAAATATTACCGTTTTCCAATTCTTTTAAATGATGCTGCAATTGCACAATAATCGGCTTGCAATGATCTTCGAATTCAACGTCAACTGCAAGTTTGTTACATAATTCCCTTAAGTAAGTTATAGATTTAATTAGCATGTTGTTTTGTTACTTGTACAAAGATAAATTAAAATGTACAATTAAAATCCATTCACTATTGTAGATATTTGTTTTTGCAATATTTTCAAAATAAATGCCTTGTTCATTTCCAAATTGAGTATTCCCATAGAATTCCGAAAAGACGCAGGTCCAGTCCCATAAGTGACGGTTGTTAGCTTGTATTCTTTAATGGGTTCGTTAGGTGATTTTCTCCAAAGTATTCTTTGGAAATCTTGATCGCGATTGTCTATTCGAATTTGACAGTACATTTTCTCGATATCTGCTGTAAATACTACCTTATATTTGTGCCATCGTATTAGTATTTCTGTTATATTTTGCTGCAAGTTTTCTCCAATCATTGTTACGTCGTTTAGGCTTTTAGATGAATTTCTTTTTGCGGAGGCGTCAAAAACTACTCTCAATTTTGTGGTTGAACTATCGTGCTTAAAAGCGGCATGATGTGGTAGGTAGTATTTACCTTCCACTGTTTCTTGAGCTGGAACCATATGACTTAATTGAATATACTCTGTTATGAAATCTTTGTACATAGTTTCCAATAATTTATTCGTCTTAAATTTTTTCTCAAGTTGAAACAATCTAGCAAGTGCTAATTCTCTTGATCCCTGAATTTCGTCCAAGTTAAAATGTTCGCGAAACGGTAATCGCACAACATATCTTCCATCTTTTTGGCGTTGACAGGTAGATTTGAAATGAACTTCGCATTCCATTTCTTCAGCTGTTGTAGTTCTTCCAGGTAGAAGCTCTTCAGTTTCCCAAAATTTGGTTAGCTCCTGGCTTAGGTCGACTTCGCCAATAAAACAATTAATAGAATTTTCTGGAAATTCGTTTTTTATTTCACCTGATAAAATGTAGCCAAACTTGGTTTTCTGAGCTATTGGAGTACCTGGTCTTCCTTTTATGAGCTTGTTTTGTATTATTAGAATAAAAACGTCAGCTCCTAAGATTATGTCGATTCTACTTGGTTTGTAAAAGTTTGGATCTGCTAGCCCTAAGGTTTTTATATGTCCCTAATTTTTATAAGATGTTACATTTTCTGTCGGCAAATAACCAGTTAATTTTGGTAGAATTAATGCTTTCACACAAGAAAATGATTAATTAATGGTCACACAAGAAAATGTTGAATTTAATCTGGATTTTAAAGAAAGTTTCACAAAATTTTGCACTATACCAGATAACCTTAATCTTTGTAATATTAGTTGCACAGTGAGCGTTAATATCCATTAATTTTGTATTGTTTAGTGATTGTTTTTTATTGAATAACTGTTTTTTATTCGTGTTTTCTTGAAATATGTGCAACAAGGTATGATGTTTTTTGTTACATACTCAACAGTTTGAAAAGCTTGTGCAGTCCTTTGCAAAATGACCAGGTCGCAAACAGTTTCCACATATATTATATTTTCTGCTAGTTGCTATTCTCTGCTGTATAATCTGTAGTTTGAACTTTTCACAGCCATTAATTTTGTGTGATTCTTCACATATCACGCATAAATTAGTAATTGAACTATGGTATGATTTGATTTTCGTTTCGTTAGTATTCGTTTCTAATGCTTCCAGACTTTGAAAACGGGTTTCTAAAAATTAAAAGAAATGCTTTGTATTTTGCACTTCTCGAGAATCAACTAATGATTGTTCATATAAACGATGAGTTTCTTTGTCCAATTTCTGAGTCAATTAGTGTATTAAGATTGGATCCCAGTTTGAGGTTTCAATCTCGAAATTCTGAATAGCCAATAAGCATTCCTTTAAGGTGTCATGTAGTTTTTTATAGCTCTACCTAATTCTTTAGTTAGTATTGGTTGATTCAGAAAAGTTTTCAATTGTGTAGATAAAAGAATCCTTGTATTATTGTACCTTTTAGCTAAAATATTCCAAGCAGAGTCATAATTTTCAGCTGTAACTGGAAAATATTTGATTAACTCTGCAGGTTCTCCAACAACGTTAGCTTTTAAATAATAAAATTTTTGAGCTTTGCCTATGTTTGTGTTATTGTTAATAACTTCCATGAATAAATCTCTAAAAGATTTCCAGTCGGAGTAGCTTCCAGAAAACTTTGGTATATCAATTTTTGGGAGATTCGCATTAAAATCTTGATTACCTTGTAACTGTCTGGTGTTATGTGCTCGAGCAGCCGGAGCTGGAGATATATTCATTAGTTTTGTATTTAGTTCAATTACTGTGTCTTTGTGAATATTCTCGATGTATTCAAATTTATTGTTCTCAAAATAATCATGGCTAGTAGGCTCATTTTCTATCAGACTCAAGTAATTATTCATTATTAAGTTCCAGTACTCTTCTAAAGTTTTTAAGTTAAGGTTGATGAAAGCCAAATTCAGTTCTTGCTTCATTACTTCCCTTACTTTGTTTGAAATCTACAGCCTTTATTAGCTCAATTTGTTAATTGAGCGCCTTAGATATTTTGGTCGGTATATTACTGGCAGGAGCGTTTGATAAAGCAGCTTCCAAAATACTCGTTATTTCGGTTACTAAGTTCCCCATACTTTCAAAGTCCTTGTTTTTGAAATATAAATGATCCGGGTAATTTTCTTTTAATTGTTCGATGTCCACGTTGTTTTTGATAATAGCTTGCCAGTACTCGTTTAAATTTTTTTAACGTACTTCATATATTCCTTTGTTTTTTTTTCTACAGAATCCTTTTTGAAGTTTGTCTGTACTCTTAGAATTTCTGTATATAGCTCCTTTTGAGCGTTGATTAGTTTGTCCATATTGCTTTGATGATACGGCCTTTAATGATTTTTATGTAAATTCGTTGACTCGTTGATGAAAACACCTTTTTGTTGTATTACTGTCTTGAAGTAAACGCCTTTAGTTGTGACTGTTTGCTTATTAACAGATACCTAGATAAAACTTCCTGTAGATACTGGTTCTACAAGATTACCTTTTTTTTTAATATTAATTTATCTCTCTAGACACTGGTACAAAACAAGCTCATAAAAGGATATATAATTGTAAACACTAGTTTTAAAATTAAATTTGCATGAAAAAGCTTAAGACACTTGTTCTAAAGTTTTTTCTTTTTGATTCAAATTCTAAAGACACTTGTTCTATAGAATCCGGTTCGAAGGACCAATATATGAACCTTATATCAGTTTAGAATTCAAATTTATTAATGATTATATTTTACTTAAAATTACGTCTTTAAGTACAATTTTATTTCCATAATTATTATACATTATGCTACGAAATTAGCTGACACAACAAATATTTATTTACTTTAAAACAATTAAAATTATGAATGTAGGTCAGTACAATGACTTTAAAGGTATTTTATTAAGTTAAGTTCAATTAAATTATATTACAAAGAAATGTGCATCATAAGCAAAAATGTACGTTAAACAATTATGAAATAAACAATACTAAAATTAGTTCTAAAGTTGTTATATATATTAATGTTAAGTTTATAATGTTAAAAACTTATGTTCTGCGAACACTATGAATAACAAATTAACAAAAATTTATCTTGAGTTTCTTTCTTATACCCTCGAATTACTAACGGATTTTAATATTTTATTTCAAAGCGAAACTCCTTTGGTGCACAGATTGAAGCCAGAAGTAAAGAAATTATTGGAAGTTTTATGCAGTAATTTTTTAGATATTCAGTACATTAGAGATAAAGATATTTTCGAAGTTAATCATATGAATTGTAATGAAAATGTTCCACTAGAAGAAATTTACGTTGGTTTAAAAGCAAAATCGAAAATTAGTGACTCATCTTTAGAATTATCAGAAGCTGAAAAAACAAAGTTCTTGCAAGATTGTTGTTCTTACAATTTTATATAGATGCTGTAACTCAAATCAAGAAACGATTTTAAAGATGTAATATTTGAAATAGTCTCAATCTTTTTATAAAAAATTTCGCAAATATGTTAATTTTCCCAAATTTGAAAATAATAAATTTGCTTTTAATTCTTCCGTTTTCGAATGCAAGTGTTGAAAGAGTTTTCAGGAATCTTAAACTGTCGAAAATTGATCACAAAAATAGGATCAACACAGAAACTTTATCTGCTATTTTTGCCACAAAATATAGATTAAACAAGTGATGAAAAAAAAACCAAGGGTTTTTAAAAAAGCACATTTTCAAAATTATATTGTATTACATACTGAGTTTAACTTTAGAAATATTTACTTAGAAATAGTTCTGCTGACTTATAAAATTTACTGCTAACAGTAAATTTTTAATTTTAAAGTTGTTATAACCCTTCATTTGGGAAGGTTGCCAAATTTCTCAAGGATCTAACTTCATCTAACTCCCCCCCCCCCTTGAAATTTCCTCCTCCTCTATTTTTTTAGGTTCTAGGAATTAAATTGTGAATTCCACAAAAATTTGAAATTTTACTTAGAATTATACTATCTAAGCAAAAGTGGGTAAAACTGAGAGACACAAAATTTCAATTTTCGAGTCCTTATAGCTCCTAAATAGGGAGCTTCACAAAAAAATTTTGTTAACCGAGTCCTACTATTTTTTTAGGATCTAACTTCTCCCAAAATTTCAAGATACTATCTTAAACCCTTTAGAAGATATGTGGGACTAAAAATTTTGGAAAAATTGAGTTTTATATAATGGTAAATTTTAGTACCGTATGGCAACCCTATATATTTGAGCGACATATTTTTGTAAAGCCTGTAAAAGCAGCTCTCTCATTCCGTTTTTGAACGAAAATAAACCTAACAGAACTCTTGTTATATAAATTTAAATATAGGGTTTTTTTGGAATTTGCAGGGGCTGTAGCTTCATCATCCTTCAAAATTAAGAAAAACCTTCGACCCATGTTGAAATATAATTATAGAGCTTTGAATTTTGTTTATCACTAAAAACAAATTTGGACAGGTATTCAAGTTACAGGTGTTTAAAAATGGCAAAATTTCAATTTTCGAGCCCTTATAGCTCCTAAATAGGAGGCTTGACAAAAAAAATTTGTTAACCGACTCCTACTAATTTCTGAGTGTCTAACTTGTCCAAAAATTTCAAGACTCTAGCTTGAACCGTTTAAAAGATATGTTTGGCCAAAAATTTTTCAAATATTGAGTTTTGCGTAATGTTAAATTTTAGTACCGTATGGCAACCCAACTTGCCTTTTAAAAAATTATAAAGTTTATGAAACCAGCTATCGTTTGCCGTTTTCAATTTGAAAATATATCTAACAGAACTCTTGTTATAACAATTTAAATATAGGGCTTTTTCCAACTTTGGGGGGCTGTAGCCCCGTAGCAGGTAGGGCTACAAAAAAAAATTCTTCTACGAAATTATTTTTTTTGCAAAAACTACCCATGGTTAAAATTTCTTTACTCTGTTTCAAACGGTGTAAAAGTTTTTGTGAAGATACGGACGGACGGACGGACAGAGTGAAGCTATATAGGCACATTTTTACAAAATTTTTTGAAAATGTGCTAAAAAGGGCATTTTAAACTTCGAAACATCTCCAAAATTACTTGAAACTAATACATGGAGGTCAGAGATTACTAGTTTAGAGGTTACGAGTTCAGAGGTTACCAATTCCTAAAAAATTAATTTAATGAAAATAAAGACATTTTTATTATCATATAGATTTTTTGTTGCAATTTTTTCAAATTTTATATATTTATGTTATTTTTGTGTAACTTTTTGTTATTTTTACATTTTTGTTTTAATAAGAAAATGAAGAAGTTTAAAACATATAATATATACATTTTATTTTTCATTATAATATGTGTGGAATTTAAAACAAAATTGTGGAATTTCAGTTAGATTTGAAAATAAACTACAACTTAACTATATTTATTTTATTCGTTTTATTTCAAATAAGAATATTGAAAAGCTTTTTTTTCATAAATACTTTGATGTTTTGAAAATCAAATTTCTTCTAAATCTTTTAAAATACACCAAGTATACCGAGTACTCTAATTACAATGAAAAATAAAAATAAAAAAAAGCAATGAAAAGCTACATATTACATATTTATATAGTACATACTGAATTTCTTTTTGTATTTGGTGTACTCAGTATGTAAATACAAATACTATAAATATTCTATTTTCATGTACACAAAATAAAACAAATACATACATATTCATTCTATTCTACAATAATTTTGTATTTCATTTACTCTTTCTAAAATATTTTTGTAATGCATGCATTTGGTTTGAAAGCTTTCAAAACAGAATATAAAAAGTTTTACTTATTATAGAATGTTTTGAAAGCGCTTTTGAATACATTTGAGCCGATGTCTAGTAACTTATGCATAGAACAGTTACTTTTTTTTTTTTTTTTTTTTTTTTACGAGGGAATGGAACGCTCGAAAGCCACCCATTGAAATTTTGCGGTATTTCGTTGGGTAGTGTGCGATTTTAACGTACCAAAACCACACCCTTTTTGAACCAAACTTTAGGAAGGAACCTGTGATACAAATGTACAGTTTGGTTACAGGGATGGGATATGAAAGGATTTTGGGATTATCGGAGGATATTTGGGAATTTTGGATTATGGTGGATGGGGAAAATTTGGAGGGATATTTAGGAGAAAGATGTTAATATTCTTCTTAAATTTATTTAAGTCTTACACATACGAATTACCAACTTTAGGAAACACATCGGACGGAATGTGATTCCATAATCTCGACATGCGCATAACAAACGAATTTCCATAGGCCGTGTTTCGCCATCTTAACAATTCGACGCAGTAGGGATGATCATCTGTTGCACTCCTTGTTTCACGTTGGAAAACTTTGAGTGGAGGCATTAATTGTTTTATTTCCTTAGAACAGGTGTTCATCCCCACTAGGTATCTATAAAACAGGGTAAGTGACCAGACTGTACGCCGATGGCTAAGTGGAGTGAGCGTTGAGGTAACACTGGGATCATTTATAAGACGAATAGCTTTGTTTTGCACTTTATCAAGATATCCCAGCGCTGATTGGGGTGCAGCAGCCCAGATATGTGCATTATACTCCATTTTTGGTCTAATATATGTTTTATGGATATTGAGGAGATCTAATGGAGAGAAGTAAGTTTTACAGCGATACAAAAAACCCAAACACTTAGCTGCATCTTTAGCTATACCAAAAATGTGATTTAACCAAGTCAATTTCTGGTTTAACTCGATGCCCAAAATATTTAAATCTGTTGAGTGCTGCAAAGCTTCTCCCTGAAAAATCAAGTTGGGAATGGAAGTTGCTATTTTTCGCGAGATGAGACAGCATTGGGTTTTCTTCGTGTTGAATTGAACACGATTATTTTCACCCCATTTGTGAATTTTTACTAAATCGTTATTTAGCTCACTGACAGTGAAATTTTTTGCTGTTGTATTAACCTGATGATTAATGTTACAGCGGCTATGAAATTCATAGGAAGCTACAAGGGTGCTGTTATCTGCGAAACTGTGAATTGGATTGGAAGTTAAAGATAGAAGATCATTAATGAATATTAAGAAGAGGGTGGGAGAAAGAACAGAACCTTGAGGGACACCAGCGTTCAGTTCAAATTTGTCAGATGATAAACCATCGACCAGAACTCGAATTACGATTCGAAAGGAAATCTCCAATCCATTTGAGAAAGACTCTACCTAACCCTATAGCTCTGCATTTTGCTAACAAAGCAGCATGCCATACACGGTCGAAAGCTTTAGAAACATCCAGTGCTACCACATCAGATTCACCAGAGTGGTGAAAACTGATACTGAGCTTTTCACAAAGATAAGTCATGAGATCACCAGTTGAACGACGGGCTCTGAACCCGTATTGTCGATCATGAAGCAAACCTTTATGATCCAGATATTTCAAAAGCTTTTGGTTTATAATTTTTTCCATTACTTTGGAAAGGACCGAAGTTATAGCTATAGGGCGGTAGTTAGAGGGATCGCTTTTGTTACCTTTTTTTGGAATTGGAAAAACGTGCGCAATCTTCCATTGGGCAGGATGAATACCCGAAGTAAGGGATAAATAGAAGAGGTTGCGCAGAGGTTTTGAAATGGTAGAGTAGGTTTTTTTAAGAACCATCGTTGTGATTCCATCGGGACCGGCTGATTTGTTCGTATCTAGATTCTTCAAGATTTTCATCACTGCTCGCGTCCTAAAGTAAATTCTACCAAAGGAGCAGCCAACTTCTGGAATATTTGGTCTTTGAGTTGACTGTGGCAGTGTTGAGTTAAAGGAAAATTGTTTGCCAAACAAGTTCGCCTTTTCTTTTGAATCTGACACAATTGAGTTGTTTTTACCAATAAGCGAAGGAAAGGAGGACCCACTAGTGCCCTCCTTTAGATTTTTTGCAAACGTCCAAAACGATTTGCTATTCTTAGGCATATGTAGGAATTTTCGTTTCAACCCTCGGTTGAATAAGAATTTTTGCTTATTGATAACTCTCTTGCATCTGTTTCGAACCACGATATAGTTGGCCCTGTCGGACTCCAACCCGCTGTTTCGGTATTGCTTAAAAGCCTCCTCTTTTTTACGAATGGCTTCTTTGCAAGTGCGATTAAACCATGATTTGGATTCTCGTTTAATACTTTTCATGGAGTGAGGAATATACAACCTCATTCCAAGTAATTTGCATTTTTCGCATTCGCATTTGCAGCGAAGTTGACATTTTTACCGCGGAAGCACAATGACCAGTCGAATGCTTTGGAAAAATTGTTTAATCCCTCCCAGTTAGCACGACTATATTGCCATACTAATTTTTTGGGAGGAATCCTTCGGCTGGCTAATGTGCTTACCGGGAAGCTTGTGGTTACCAGGCAGTGGTCAGAGCCCCCCAGGGGACAACCAACTGAAACTACATATTTTTCAGGGTGAGTGGTTAAAAACAAATCCAACAGGTGACCCTCTTGATCAGCTCGGTCGGGGATCCTAGTGGGATTTTGGACAAGTTGAGAAAGATGGAACAGTGTGGAAAATAATTCAACTTGTTTCCCAATTGAGTTTTGACTCAAAGAAGAGTTACTTGAAAAATGAAGCCAGTCTTTGTTGTGTACGTTGAAATCCCCTGCCAGAACAATTTCGGTTTGTGGACATGATTCCAAAATTTCATTGATCTGGTTTGAAAGATTGTCAATTTCCACAGCAGTTTCTTGTTCATTTGAATTGGGTGATCTGTATAAAAAACAGAAATGTATTACATGCTTCTCAACGATAATTTTAACCCAAATATAATGGAAGGTTGGGCTAGAAGGTTTATATTTATCTATGGTGTTGAAAGCAATGTCATTTTTCTCTTTTGGGTACGAAGTGTGAAACAAGTGAGTAGCCAATAATATTAAAATTATCGTTTTGTCCACTGACTTGTGTTTCACCAAGGGCTAAAATTGCTGGTTTTGTGGAGTTAAGATGACATTCTACGGCATGAAAATTAGCTTGTAGGCCACGAATATTACAAAAATGAACTCGAAAATTCTCAATTTTTAATAGCAATTAGTAAAAATTGAGAAAAGAGAAAAAAAAAAAAAAAAAACAAAAATCAATATAAATAAAACGTATAAAATTTAAAATTTAATTATATTATTATTTAGGTTAAATATTGTATGTGTACGATTCATACAACCCGAACAAGTTATCACCGTTTATAAAAACAAAAGTATTGCTAACAATATTTACAAAATACCATCAACAATACCCCTATTTTATTCTGCTATGAGTGAGCAATCGGTTTATAACACCATTCAACAGTTTTTAACTAGACCTTATTGAACTTAGTTACAACCAAAAAACTCACACACAGCAAAATCTACGTGCAAGTAAAAATACGCACGTATATGTAAATAATTAAATTTAAATTAAATAATTTAAGTTAGTTGAAAAGAAATGAACTGAAATTTCAGTACTTCCCTTTCTTTTATGATTAAAAATAAAAAAATTGATTAAAAATGAGTAAATTGACGTATACCATCAAAAATTAAAACAATACAATTTAAAAATAAATACAATACGGTGACATACTATTGATGGTATTAATTAATGAGCGAATTTAGAATATTATCATCCGAGGGAGAGGGAATGAAATGGATATATTTTAATTGATTTGTTTACAACTAGTAGATGATAGATGAAGAGTAATCTTCAATAAAAAAAAAAAAAACAGTATTAAATTTAATGTAAACAAAACCAAATCACGTGCCGGTATAAAATTAAATGTAAAACTGATCTATAACCTATGCAATATTCTTTTGTTATACTTTGTGTATTATTTCTTAAGTTTCACAAACACAGAAAACTGAATTAACAATTCGTAATTGATTTAGAACGAATAAAAGCTGTTACGATTTTTTTTATATATGTGAAAATTTATAGTTATAGGTATATTTTCAAAGAAAAATTTAGATCAAAATTTAATAAATAATTCTTTTAAAAATAAATAATTAATTTTAATATAAAAAAACTTTTAAAAACCAGAAGGACTTAAAAACCAGATTCATTTTTACAGTAACTTTAAATATGAAAAACTTAGTTACAAATCTTGCATGAATTCTGTTTCTTCGAAAAACCTGGTTCAAGTTCATAGTGTGAAGATAGTAATAACACTAGTAACGATATTTTTAACGATAATTTTTTAATTAAAAAAAAACTGAAGCACACAAACAATAATAAAGAGTGATTTCAATTCT
Source organism: Dolichopus griseipennis (assembly GCA_963082915.1). Classification (NCBI taxonomy): domain Eukaryota; kingdom Metazoa; phylum Arthropoda; class Insecta; order Diptera; family Dolichopodidae; genus Dolichopus; species Dolichopus griseipennis. The sequence continues at coordinate 47,192 of CAUJBZ010000230.1, forward strand.
GCATAGTTAATAGTTATTTTGTCCATTTATTTAAATACAAATTCCGATCTTAAATAATTTTTAATAAATAACTAGTGCTGACTATGCAAAATTAATCACTACAGAAAATTAAGTAATAATTAATATAAATCAGATTTATATAAGCATTTATTTATAAGGTTATTATTAAAAAACATATTTGATTTTTTATTGCTTTTTATTTTTATTATAAAAAATGGATTTAAGTTAAATTTATGGAAACAAAATTAAATTTTAAGTAAAACGTGACAACACATTAATTTGTTATTTTAATCTGAAAAAGTCTGTTTCTTTCTAAAAATAAAAATTGCAAAACAATTGTACATATTACACTTTTTTCCATTTTTTATATTCTACTGAGCATAAAAAGAAAAAATTTTCTTAATAATTCTTTAATAAGGGTTCTTAATTAATTAAAATAAACTGTCTGGTTAGAAATTTTACAGATAATAAATCTCTTAAAACTTAAAAAAATTAAATAATTTTGTCGTATATTAATCAGATTCTAATGGAAATTAAATAAAAATACTTAAATCTAGTTGTAGTTACAAAATTTTATATTTATAAAAAATGTTTCTTTAATTTTCTAAACAGAACTTTTTTTTGTTTTATTTTAAACTTTTAAAAGTGTAAAATTTAATTAAATTAAAATAAATTAAATTTACTTTTTGCAGATATTTAGTCTTATAAGTTACTGTTACTTCGATTTCGATCAATTGAAAGCATTTATATTTTAAGTAAGTATTTTGAAAATAGTGAATTTTAAGTAATTACATCATATTAACATAAGCATTCATTTATAAGGTTATTATTAAAAAACATAGATGGCTCCATCTTCTCACAAATTAATTATTGAAGCTAGAAATAGTATGTCAATTAGTATACCTATTTATTCCAAATAAGAGTACTTACATACAAACTTTTTGATACTTCTTAAAAAATATTTGGATTTTTATTTTGAAAAAATAAACTACGGTAACCCATTTACAAAAATTTGTATCAAGAATTGTATTACGTTAATACAAATACAAAAATTCATGTAGTTGTAACATATAACGCATTTATTTACACTACAGCGCATGCATACAACGACCATTTATTTAAACTTTCATTAAATTATAGATATAGATATTTGTATTGCATAAATCGGCACAACAAAATGTAATTGTGTCGTAATTATGATGAACGGGTAAGCTTAATGGTGTTTTTTACTGTATCACATGTTAACCAAAAACAAAATTTCTAACTCGATTATTTTTATACCCGTTGATACAAATAAGATCTCGGATATATTAAAATTGCTAGATATAGAAGGTATGGAACGGATCAACATCGAAAATTAAATCGTCCTTCCGTCCGCACAATAACTCAAAAACTAAAAGGGCTATTCACACAAAGTGATTTTAGACAATTTACAGGTTCCCTATTGTTTTTGGTTGAAATCGAACTAAGGCTTCGAGTAGCTGTTATTCAAACTTTTTTAACCAAAACACTGCGAGAATGAAAATTACACACAGAAAGTTATATAATAGAGCAAGCCCTTTTATGGAGTTTCAGAACCCTGCTTACATATCTTCAGAACTATTTACAGTTTTGGTTGTCAGTTGACAAAGATTAACTTTTGGGACCTTTTTTTGTTTTTTTTATATTTGGAGTAAAAGTGGACCAAATATTTTTTTATTTTCTATTTGTTATTGTTTTTTAAAAAAAAAATATGGCGTAGAAAGGCCAATTTCTTTTCAATTATTACATACTATATTTTTTTGTTTTTTTTTTAAATACAATATTATGACTTATGAGGGAATTTATTTTCAGGTGTCTAAAAGTTGACAAGGACAACTATAATTTCCTTGTTAAAAAGATTATATTAAAGAAATAAAAGTGGGAGAGTTAAAAAAAAACTAAAAAAAATCAATGCGTTATAAAAATTTGTGCAAAAATATAAAATTGTCGCATTCAGGATACAAAGTATTTCGTTTTAAATGTATCCAACTATCCAGATTTTGGGTAATATATTTCCGACCTATCAAATATAATAACTTTCGAACAATCGGATGAGGATCGAAAAAAATTAATAGATAAGTGTCCGTCCAGCTGTCCGCAAGATAACTCATAAATTGAAAAAGCTACAATTTTGGAATTTCCACAAATCCGTTTTTATGCAAAGTCGTCATCGGTATTGAAATCCAGCCAGTTTGCTCAACGATTTCGAGTAGCTTTCATACAATTCCTTTTTTATATGAAAATAACAGCATACTTGATTAAACGAGAATCTATAATTTTGCCAAAAGTAGTTCAGTTTTAAAACCAAAGTTTGTGAAAAATTTTGTTGAGCTAGTGGCGGAATCGGTAGTTGCTATACAACTTCTTTTTTAATATGAGAATAACTTTATATATATAAAGAAACTGAGTATCTGAAATTTTGTCAAAGGTAGTTAACCTTAATGCCCACCATTTGCGCAAAATATAATTGGTTATAACACTAGTATATAGATGCATATTATTATATATTCATTCTATTATATAAATTTAAAACTTTGCTTAATTCTATTTAAGTTAATCCTATTATTATTCTTAAATAAACAGATTTGTAATATTTTAAGGAAAAGGAAATGTGAATTATTCTTTTTCTGTTTATTTTATTTATTTTTATTAAAATTTTATATTTGGCTATATTGAATAAATAAATACATACGAATACATTAATTAATTAATTTAATATACTCCGTTTTATTAACGACAAAAAAAGATACTTTATATTTTAAGAATTGGATACATTTTTATTTTTTCGAGTGGTACACAATCATAGTAAATCTGCTGGTTTTTAGAGAGAAATAATTTTTAGTACGTACTCAATAATATCTACTACTATTTATTACTTAACTTTTTCCCCCTTTTTTATATTTTTAATAATTTTATTAATTTTGTTTTTTTAAATTTGATTATTTTAATTTTTTTAATAAAAAAATAAAGCTAAAGCATTAGAGTCTTATTAGTAAGTTTTCAACGGTTTAACTGGCATTACTCGTCGTGGATAGTAATTTGTAGGAGTGTAGTACCAAGTACATAATAAAAGAATTGTATTAAAAGTTCTGTAATCTATAGTATGCTAATGTCATTTTGCCAAAAACTGTTTAGAAACACGCGCTTGAATATATATACTACTTAGTATTTACTATATTCGATAAATAATAGTTTATTTTTTTTTTTTTACGAGGGAATGGAAAGCTCGAAAGCCACCCATTGAAACTATGTGGTATTTCTTTGGATAGTGTGCGATTTTAACACAGCAAAACAACACCTTTTTTTAACCAAAGTTTGGTTACAGGGATGAGGATATGGAAGGATTTAGGATTATGGTAGAAGTTATTAGAAATTTCTGGATTATGACGGATGGGGAAAATTGGATGGGATATTTCGAAGAAAGATGTTAATGTTCTTCTTAAATGTGGTTAAATCGTACTTGTATACATTATCAACTTTGGGGTACACATTTGGTGGAATATGGCGAATGATAAACGAATTTCCAAAAGCCATGTTACGCCATCTGGTTAGCTCAACTGTGTAAGGATGACCATCTGTTGCCCTGCTTGTTTCCCGTTGGAAAATCTTGAATGGAAGTCAATTATCTATAAAACAAGGTCAATTACCCCACAGTGCGGCGATGCCTGAGTGGAGTGAACGTTGAGATAACACTGGGATCATTTATAAGATGAATAGCTCTATTTTACACTTTTTTGATATATCCCAGTGCCGTTGTTGGAGCACCTGCCCAAATATGTGCATTATATTTCATTTTCGATCTAATATAAGTTTTATAGATGTTAAGGAGATCAGAGGAGGAGAAATAAGTTTTGCAGCGATACAGGAAACCCAAACACTTAGCAGCGTCCTTAGCTACTCCAAAAATATGATTTGACCAAGTCAGTTTTTGGTTTAGCTTAATCCCAAAAGTTCAAGTCTTCTGTATAGTACAAAACTTCTCCTTGAAAAGAAAGGTTCGGAATAGTTGTTGCTATTTTTCGCGAGACTACACAGCATTGAGTTTTTTTAGGGTTGAAATCAACTCTGTCAACTATCTAAGCAAACCTTTACGATCTATATATTTCAAAAGCTTATAGTTTATTACTTTTTACTTTGAAAAGGACTGAAGTATCGCTTTTATCGCCTTTTTTAGGAATTGGAAAAACATGTGCATCCATTCGGTAGGATTAACACCCGAAGTAAAGGAAAGGTGGAAAAGGTTGCGCAGAGGTTTTGAAATGGAGGTATATGTGTTTTTGAGGACGGTATTTGTAACACGGTCCGGACCGGTTTATTTTTTAGTATCAAGATTTTTCAAGAGTTTCATCACTACTCGCGTCGTGAAGTATATTCTACCAAATTCTACCAACTTCTAGAATAGACGGATCTTTGAGTTGACTGAGGCAGTGACGAGTTAGAAGTGAACTGCCAAACAAATTCACTTTTTCTTTTGAATCTGATACGATATGGATATTTATATCAGCAAGTGGAGGAAAAGAAAATCCGCTTCCACTTTTTAGCACATTTTCAAAAAATTTTATAAAAATGTGCCTATATAACTTAACTCTGTCCGTCCGTCCGTATGTTTATAAAAACTTTTACACCGTTTGAAATAGAGTACAGAAATTTTAACCATGGGTAGTCATTTACGACCAAAAATTATGTAAAAAATCATTGCTAACTGAACCTGGTCGTAAATGTGAAATATGTGTAAAGTAAACGTCAACTATGCAAACTAAATTTTTTATTTACAATCAGTTTACCAAGTAGTAAGGTACAGTTTTTTGAACGTTCAGCGTTGTTTTATTTTTATGATTAATAATGTAAGTAAGAAAATATTATGTCTTTTTTGGAAAATTAATTTAAATTTAAATTAACAGGAGTGAAACTGAAAGTGAATCACAAAGTTTGTTGTGGGACACATCCACCTTAAAACTACTAATTTGTACAAGATTTGCGATGGAAACTCATTTCAAAAGTGGAAAACAAAAACAATCTGTTGATTTTATATCCATTGCAAAACTTAAAAAAATTTACTTTTACGACCACAAAAATTTATTTGTAAATTGAATGTTTACTGATTGCAAATTGTTTGGTCTTAAAATCATAATAAATGTCAAATGGCATATTTTACGTCAAAAAGTTTACATTTACGACCACACCTTAGTTTTTGCAAAAAAAATAATTTCGTAGAAGAATTTTTTTATTTAGCCCCACCGGTTACGGGGCTACAGCCCACCGAAGTTGAAAAAAGCCCTATATTTAAATTGTTATAACAAGAGTTCTGTAACATATATTTTCAATCTGAAAACGGCAAACGATTAAAAGGCAAATGTTTAGAGTTGCCATACGGTACTAAAATTTAACATTACACAAAACTCAATTTTTGTAAAATTTTTGCCCACACATATCTTCTGAACGGTTCAAGCTAGGGTCTTGAAATTTTGGGAGAAATTAGATACTCAGAAATTAGTACTATTATTAGTTTGCTATTTTTAAACACGTGTAACTTGAATACCTGTCCAAATTTTTTTTTAGTAATATACAAAATTCAAAGCTCTATAATTATATTTCAACATTTATCAAAGATTTTTTTTAATTTTGAAGAGTGACGAAGTTACAGCCCCTGAAAATTCCAAAAAAGCCCTATATTTAAATTGATATAACAAGAGTTCTGTTAAGTTTATTTTCAATCGAAAAACGGTATAAGAGAGCTACTTTTATAGGCTTTACAGAAATTTGCCCCTTAAAATTTTCCATTATATAAAACTCAATTTTTGCAAAATTTTTGGTCCCATATATCTCCTAAACGGTTTATATATCTCCTAAAAAGTCACCCATGTTCAGTATTCGCCGCACTTTCATTTTTAGTTAAGATTTGTAACAAATTGGAAAGTTCTAGCTTTATTTTAAGTTGCTATTTTTATTAATTTCGATGATAAGCTTTTATACCTTGAGAGGTCTAACAGAGATATTTGAACCAACTCTCCAATTGAGCCCATATTTCGAGGACACACAGGATTTTGAAGTTACTATCTTTATTAAATTCGAAGATATGATTTAAGTTCTTCGGAATTGTTCAAAATGGGTTAACCGAAAATAAAATTTCTATTGATAATTTCATTGGTTTGTCGACTGATAATGCTGCAGGTATGGCAGCTGGTAATACGGGTCTAAAATTTAGATTTTTAAAATATAAAAACTGATTTATTTTTTATGAGTTTCATTTGTATTTTCCCATTCTCCTTTTCGCTATTTCAAAAGCTTTTCCGCATACAATAGAAAAATATATTAGCGAGGAAGATTATAGTTGCCCTTGTCAACTTTTAGATATCCGTGCGTGCTCACTATTATGTTTTAAATAAATAAAAATTTCATATATTGCAATTGAACTGTTTGGCAGAAAATTCGAAATATTTGTTTTTTATATTTAATTACAAAAAAAAATTAAAAAAAAAGACGAATTTAAAAAAAAAATATGCTCTGGACGAGATTCGAACCAACACTTTTTAATTGATAGATCGACATCCAAACCACCAAGCCATAGATTTTTTGTTTATCTTAATTATTTTTTGAAAATTATTATAGTTGCTATTGTATTAACTGTAATGTTTCGAAAAACTATTTTGAATTTTGTTATGAAAATATTAAAAAAAAATAAATGAGAATTTTCTGTCAAATTTTCTATAAAATAACAATTTCTCATACATAAAATAAATACATATATTTAATTTAAAAGAGACTAGATAAAAAGAGATGATTTTAAAAAAAATTGTTATCAAACAAAAATGCTGTTAACAGAATTTAAGCCAATTAGAAGCTCTTAAGTACTATTTTACGTTAAATACATTTGAGGAATTGAATTCTTCCAATGTCTAAGACATTCAACATTTTCTTATTAATCCGATTAACAAATTGTATTTACTTTTTTATCATATATTTTGTATCAGACAATTGCTTAAATCAGTAAATGTTACTCACTTAGTGAACTATTACAATTAACTGAAAATTCATCATTTACACGGGTCAGTGTATTAGTAAAATGATGCTACTCCACTATTAAAACTCTAAAAAATAAAATTAATAATATTAGTAACGAAATATTTTAACAAGTCCAAAAATCATATAGGTTAACAAAAAAAAAACAAACGTTAAAGATCCATTGCAACACCACTGACCCAAGCATTGCAAACATGCAAGTTAAATTACAAATGCTAGATCAGTCATACAATCTGCGAAAACTACTCATGCTCGCGTAAAGTTTGGCTCTTAATGTTAATTTGTTAATGTTAGTATCAAAGAGCTCGGACCTTAAGTTAGTCTCTCTTAAGTCTCTCTTATTGTAGTCTGTAGAATGCTGTGAGACGTTAAAAAGCTCGACCGTTCTTAATTTATCCTAAAATGTTCTTAAATTTTTTCTAAACCCATTTATTCACAAATAGCAGGTGAATTAATTTCACCGCGAATAATTTGCTGAACAAATATTATGTCCATCGCCATACGGTGTGACTGAAGGGAATTCATATTAAAAATAATTCTAGCTTCATAGGAAGAAAGACATATTGGATCAGTTATAATTATAAAACTGTCGTGATGCTAGAAATCTAATCTACTATCAATGATCAATCCGAAATCAGAAGCACGATCCCTTCTTTTTATTGGTTGTCAACATTTAATTGTTGTTTCTGCAACATGAGCCAAATTGATTGAGATCATGTTGCAACAACTCACAATCACGTGGTGAGGTTATCGATTTAACTATGTGTTCTATGTGTTTAACTATTCGTTTCTTCTCATTTATTAAAAATACTTAATGTCAAAAGTTGAATGAGATGGAGGACTTAATTATTTAAAATAAGACTGATTTGGTTCAAATACCCTCATGTTGACAGGTTTTGGAGAAAAATGTAGCAAAAAAGTTAGCATCAATCTGCGAGTTATTTGATGTTGAATTTTCGTATCGCAAAGCTGATGGATAAGCATCAGTCTTCTGTTTTCTATTAACAAAATCAAAAAAACGTCGCGGATTAGATAAAAGTTGAGATTTAATTCTTGATAAATAATATTTATAAAGAATATCAGATAAGTACTTGAATCTATTATAAATGTCAAGAAAAGTTTTGAAGTGGTCAACAGAATTAGTTTCAACATATTTTTTCCATGCAGAATTACGTTTGTTCCTCAAAGAAGGCAATTCATTAGATGGCCATGGAACTGAGTAGTTAAAGTTTTTATGAGATTTAATAAAAATTGCAAAGCGAAAACATGTTATTGACTTCTCATAAAACTGTAGACAGATGTTTATATTTAATGAAGAGAACATAAATTCCACATCAAGAGAGTCTAAGAGAGAGTTTTAAGTGTGTGAAATCTGTTTTAGCAAAATCAAATTTTGGATCATTCTCAAAACAAAATTGTTCATTAGAGTGATTTATATTAAGAATTACGTCCATTGGAGGATGATAGTCATCTAAATTGATAAATGTTAATTCGCTATGGGATGTCAAACAATTTTCATGGTCTGAAGAAAAAACAAGATTTAGTTTTCTGCCTGCCTTATTAGTAACAGAACTAATTTGTTGCAGATCTAGGTTATTTAAGCCATCAATAAAAAATGATTCAAAGTTAAATGAGACATTATCTTATAATTTATATTATTTATAATTCTTAAAATTATAAATGCAAATTATAAATGAAATTATTTATATCAGACCATAACCATTTTAAATTTGGAAGATAAAAATCGCCTAGAATTAAAAGACTATCAAAAGTTGTGAGTTTGCAATGGATGTTGTTAATGGCAATAATGTGCTCGCTATAACACTCAACTTTATTTAAATTACTGGGAGACATATTTTTTATTTATTAATTTTTCATTCTCAATTAATTCAATTTAATATTTCATAAAAAAATAACAAAAAACTTACATTATTTTTAAATACTACAGTTCAAAGTATGGGAATGTACCTAAACATATTATATAATTTCTGACTTAAAAAAAAAAAAAAATACTTAATCTAAGAAAATCTGTTATTATGAACTGTAATTTTAAACAAATGCTTTAAAAAACTTAATGATTTATTTAAAAAAAAAAAATATATATATATGAAATGAACTGAAATTGAGAGAATAGTGGTTTTTTTATTTTTCAAGAAAATACTTAGTATTAAAACCACATTATAGCATTGTACTTAACAAAACTAATAACTTAACAAATTTATAAACTAGAGGGTGGAGCATAAAATATAGAAAAGCAAATTTGAAATATAATAAAACAAAGCAAATAATTTATAAACAAAATTGATATAGTTAAAAAGTAAAACTTCTATACAAAAAAAAAAAAATTTCAATTCAAAAACTAAATTTAATTCAAAAACTAATAAAGATTATATATAAAAAGAGATTAGAAAAAATCAAAAAAAAAACAAAAAAAGACAAAAGCAGAAACAAAATCAATAAAAGCCAATATATAGCCAATATGATAAATAAAATAGATTTAAGACACTAAAGGAGATTTGAACACAAATCACTTAACTAAACTGATCGTTAGTTAGCGTTGTTTTAACAGCTAACAGAACTCCATCGCCGCGCTGGCCAAAAGAGGAAGAAATGTTTATATTTATACGACAGACAAAATAATTTTCAGAAAATAGTCCCTCACTGTGAAATTAGAGTTGAGCCAAGTTTCCGGAAAAGCTAGAATGTCGTGAGAAAGAGTCATAGATTTTAAAAACGCAAAGTGTGTCTTAGTTCGAATCTAACGTTTTGGTGGAAGATCTTTGAATTGTATAGTATTTTTTTACGCAATTCGAATTCCTTAAGTAGTATTTCAGTAGGCTATCTATTGTGATTTATTATGTATTGAAGTAAGTTATCTGGAATACTTATTTTAAAAGAGGAGTATGCGTTAAGCTGCTGTCAATATACAACCAATTTGGACATGCTAGATAAGTAGTGATAAATATCACAAGGTTCTGTATTCGGATGTAAACGAGAGAGAAATATGAACTTGTTATGGGAAACTACTTGTTAGGTGGAAGAATTACAAGTACTACCATTACTATTACTAGCAGGTAGACCAATGCTATTGTTATCATTATTGTTTCTATTCACATTGTTATTATACATATTATTATTCTTTCCGCCTTTATTAGTCCTACCTTTATAATAATAATTATAATTATTGATATTCCTACAATTATTATTGCTTTTATTTTTACCATTATTTATATTACTAGTATTAATTTTTATAATTATTATTATTAATATTGTTATTTCTAATATTACTATTACATTTATTATTCTTATTACTATTTCTATCATTACTGACAATATTATTATTTGTATCACTATTTTTATTACCAATATTATTACTATTGTTATTAGTATTATCAGTATTATTATTATAAACATTACTATTAATATTATTAGAATTATTATTATTATTGTTATTATTAATGTTATTATTACTTTCAACAACAGCGTAAGAATTCTTCGAACTGAAATTCGAAACCATATTAATAAGTCAGTCAATAAAATTAATTACGCAGAACTGAAGTAGAAGAGGGAATTTTAATAATTCAATTCAATGTTCAATTAACAGCCTGCGTGTAAGGTTTCAATGTTTCTGTTGAAAAAGCTATTAACACGGTAGTGTCATTACCGATGGAATTACCATTTTAAATTACCGTTTAAAGTGACTGGTCCACTATTCTTACATTTCAACTTATCGAAATCTCCCGTTAAGAATTCGAACGTTGAAATAAAATTAATTGGGGTTCAAATGAAAAAACTCGGTCAAGCAAAATTCACGTATTTTTCCATTATGAATAACGCAAGTGAATATTACTCAGTCCCACACAAGTGTAGTTTTAAGTCTTGTCACCAATTTATGAACTTATGAATGTATGTGTAAAATTTAGTTCATTCGAAGATAGTTATCGTCCGAGAATGTTTAGTCAACTGATTTTTCAAAAGCGGAAAGTTTTTGTAATTTTTTATTCATATAAAAAAAAAAAGGTTTGTAGCTAGCTACCTAAATAAAAAAATGGATTTGTAGATAATATAAGAAATTTAATTATTTATTTACATTGAGTAAGTAGGTAAATTTCTTTTCCTTATATCATATCTAGGTCATTTAAAAATGGATTATTATTTTAATTAACATCTGTGGGGCTGAGCAAACATTCATAATTATACAATTTTAAAATTAGGTTCTAAATCTGTTCCTTAAACTAATTGTCTTTTATATCATTAATTATTTTTTGTTATTATTTATATTAACTAAATTTTATATTTTATCAATCAAAATATATTTATATATTTAATATAATACAAATATATTTGTTCATTTTTGTTTTTTTTTAGTATTTAGTTTGAAAGATAAAAAATAACAAATAGAAATAAAACCTAATATGGTAATCTTATATTGATTTTTATCAATTTCCAATACCACAAATATTTTATATTTCGTCCGGTCTCAATTTTTTTTTATTTAAAATGAGGACAGTTCAAAAATTTTTAAATAATGAAAAAAAAAACAAAAACAACAAAAAAATAAAAGAAAAACAAAAACATTTTTTTGTTTGTATAGGTGAGTGCATCGAGTATGACTACTGTCTTCCAACGAACATAAGAACCAGTTCTTTTAAACGAATAGAAGAACCAGTGGTTCGGGGGAAATACATTAACATTAAAAAATCTGAATATTTAGGCAATTCTTTACTTTTATATGAATAATTGCATAGGATTATCCATGAACAAGTTTTGATGAGAAATCATTATTTTTCGGGATAAAATAAAAAATAAATTGTACAACAGACCTTTATTTAAATAATAATTATTGTACTGGGTAACGCCACAAATAAGCTAAAAGCAACTACAAATTTGTTACGACAAATCAACTACAGGGCAGCTCCACAAATTTGCTAAACGCAACTACAAATTCGTTAAAACAAATCAACTTATGGCAGTTGGTTGTAGTATAAGTATATTTTAAAAATTATTTGTGTTTTGTAACTGAAACTGAATAGATGACAGCTCAAGAGTATGAAAAAAGTAATTCATATATTTTTTATATTTGTTTATATAATTTTTAAATTTATATCCAGGATTGATAAAAGAAAATGTTACACAATTAAACAAAAAATTAATATCATTCAGAGATATTCTGCAAATGTGAAAGGGGAAGGTTTTTTAGCTTTATCAAAGGAAACAGGTGTACCTGTAGCCAATATTAAGCGTTGGTACAAACAAAGAGTTGAACTAACTGAAATGTTAAAAAGTTCTGAAATTAAGACCAGAAAAACAAGAAGAATAGGTGGTGGTAGAAAACCAGAATTTTGTGAACTGGAATCAAATTTAATGGATTGGATAACATCTAGAAACGAAAACGGTTTACGAGCTAAAGACAAGTACATAGTTCTAAAAGCTTTAGAGATAAGTAGAGTGCTATTCGAAAAATATGGCGACGAAAAATATTCTACTTTTATATAATTGTCTGGTTGGTGCGAACGTTTTAACATCAACATCATCTTGTTTCTAGAAGACTAACAACTTCACGGATTCTACCTGAGAATGTAGATAATATTATCAGGGCTTTTCATAATGATGTTTTTGAAATTATAAAAAAGCATAAAATTGAACCACGAAACGTAATTAATTTTGATCAGGTTCCACGTTACTTTGAATCAGAACAAAAATCAACAATTACTTCTAAAGGTAAGCGAAATATTTTGATGCGAAAGGCTTCATCATCACATAAAAGGTTCACTGTTACATTTGCTATTAATATGGAAGGAAAAATTTACAAACCACATTTACTAAAGATTTACAAAACCACATTTACATTTACAAAACCACATAAAAATTTACAAAACCACATTTACAATTTAATAAAGACACCAACTGTATCTCAGGGTTGCCTGGTACATGTAAATAAAACCGGTATGTGGAATGAAGGTATTCTCAATAGCTATATAGAAAATATTATAATTAAACGGCCCGAAACAACTTTCTATATGCAGCCAACTCTGTTACTTATTGACCATTATGGCCCACATGTTAACTTGATGAATAGTAAAAGGCTTGAAAAATATAATATTCATATAATCTTGATTCCACCGAAATTAACAGGACTTCTCCTACCATTGGATGTGTATTCCAACCGCAGTTTTCAACAGGCTTACAATACATCGTATGACGTTTATATAGCCAATGCTCTTGAAGATTAACAGCTACAAACAAAAGCAGGAAATCCAAAAGTTCCGTCGTATTTAGCTGTGTCGCAATGGGATTTAGAATGGGTGGCTGTACAAGATAAAGAAGATATTAGAAAATCATTCAAAATATTTGGAATTGGTGAGAGAGATAATTTTGATTTAAATACACTACATGAGCCATTAAAAAAAATTTTGTTGCCCCTATGTGATTCCGAAGCTTGGATAGAAACTTATGGTCATATTATCAGTGAAACATGTTATTTTGATGAGGATGACTCTGAATGGTTTTGGCCTTTAGATCAAAAAACAAGTTTGTTGAGATGCTTTATGCATCACATTTGTGATAAAGAAATTTGCGATGAAGATTTTTGTACATGGTTGCAATCCTATCTACCAAGTTTAATAAACCTTTTGGAGAGTCATAAAGATTTAAATGAGCTATATGATAATTCAGAAAAACTTCTTCTTAAAAATGGTTTTAACAACTCATCTGGTATAGAAATTAAGGCCATATCTATAATAGAAAATTTTACGATTAAAGTTATCGTTTTAGATGACAATTATGCTAAAATTAATGAAATAATTTACACTGTTGATCGCCCGCAAAAAGAAATCATAATTATAAATGCCGATGAGTATTTCGGAACTAAAAATTAAAATATTTGTATTTTATGATTTTTTTTTCAATATTTTTTATAATTATAAATTGAATTCTTTTTTGTTTTAATTTTTTCATTATATTTTTTTATTTTATAAGTACCTGAAGTACTTCGTTATGTTTTGTTTATTTTTTTTTTTTAATTCTTAATAAAATATATCTACAGCAGTACCAACAATTTTTTTATTATGCATTCGAACATAAGAACTAGTTCTTTTATTCGAAAGCTCTTATATTCGAAAATATTAAATTAAATTTAATAAATAAATTAACTTTCGTAATACAACAAAATGACTATTCATTCAAATAGAAGGACCGGTTCTTATATTCGAGGGCAGACTGTAGTAAAATTTGATAGCAACGACACCGGTTTTTTGTGAATACAAAAATTACCAAACCGGTTTTGGTGTATACAGAATTTTCACCGATTACGTCAACATTACGTCAAAATACCTCGATGCAACAGTTGATACTACCCGTCTGGCTTGGCTGACATAAATACATTTATTACTTTTAAAAATCTTTATTTAGAAAAGTTTCATTAAACCTGAAAATAACTTTTTTGATTTAAAATCTGATTTGATGCATTTTGGAATTAAATTTGAAGAAGACTTACAATCTATAGAGTACTAAAAATAAAATTATTAGACTTTTACGTTATGTTATGTAAAGAAATAAAAAAACGCTTCGATTTCAATAATAAAAAATATAGCTCGCTGAAATATTTAGATATCTGAGAAATTTCATCCGGAACTCAAGTTTCCGTTTTACCTCCTTTAATGGAATTTCAATTCTACAAAGGTGATAAAGAGAAGATAAATATGCAATGGAGAATCCTTATAGGTAACTAGCTGTTGACCCGTCACAGAATGACAGAAAGGTCAATTGAAAGAAAAACATCTTCTAATGAAGAACTATTTTTTATTTCATTATATACATATAATACATACATTATTGAGCAAAACATTAAAAACTTTTTAAAAACGATATAATTACTTTGATTTTATTTGACTTAAAGAAAATAAGAACAAGCTGATTTAAACAAATTACTATACATTAATTGTATTAGAAATACTTATTAAAAAAATAAATTCTAACAGTTCATTAATAACATTGTAACAAAATAAAATTAAAAATTTGATATGTATATCAATACTATGTTAAATAAAATGCCAACCGTTACATTTTGTATTACGCAGATCGTGCTTCGATTCTAGTAATAAATACCCAAAACAAAGACAAATGACTTACATAACTTCTTGTTGTATCTTAAAAATTGGAAGATGAATAATTTATGTAGTCTACTTTTGTATGTTTTGAGTTTGATAAAATGTTGGTGCCGTTAGTTCAAATCCCTTTTTGGCAAAATTTTTTTTAATTTCAATTAATATTTTTTTTTTATTTAACAACGTACTTTTTTAAATTCGATAAATTTGTTGGTTAAAAAAAGATTTAAAATGTTTTTGTACATATAATTTGTTTCAATAATGATTTATTTCTCCATCTATTAACTGTTTGTATACATATTTTTAAAAAATGTTGCTAAGCTATGTAAATTGTTTCACAACCTTTGTTTAAATTCATATCGAAATACTTGTTTGTTGCCAACATTCTATAATGTACCTTCTCAACATGCATTTTATGGACATAAAATATTATTAACCCTACAGTACTTGCGTAAGGGCCCTTTCAACCCAAATCGATTTTAAAAGCGTATAACTTTGTTTTGTGAAGAGTTATTCCCTCCATTTTCATGTTAGCTGAGTTTTTATATTATCTGAAACGTCATTTGCTCATTGATTTTTTAAAAACTTTAGCCATATCCGTAACTTGAAAAGCTTTCCGAGTCACTTACACCCAGCTCGAGTAATGGTACTTTGTATTTTTGGTCAAATAGACCCAACGCGAGTAATGGTGTATATTTGAATTTCTTTGGTAAATTTTTATTTTTTACTTTTTAAATTGGGAAATTCCCTATTTTGTTTTATAAAATTAATTTTATTTTTGTTATTCATCAGTCGTATAAGTTTCATTGTAGTTCATTGTTCTCCAATTTATCGCATTTATATGTATGTGAAATAAAATATTTTTTATTAAATTATATTATTGATTCTTCAATAAATTAGTATTGGAAAAATTATTTTATTACTGCGTAAGTAAAATATAGAATGGGTACGGTAAAAAAAAATTTTTTGATTTGACTTTCGATTGATTTCGAATAGAACTACGAGTAAATATTAGTGTAAATTTTAACACAGAAATTCTTAATATGATTTAAATTTTCATATTAAAAAAAACTCATTTCGAATATAAAACAATATATTATAGTTATTTTAAGAATTCAAAATTAATTTATGAAAATTATGAAAATGGAAGTAATCATTCAACAGATAGAGAGGATGTCAATGAAGAATCAATCTTTATAGGCAACCTTAATTTTGCTTCAGTGAATATTTATGGAAGAGATGAGACAACTTTGTGGAAAAATATTCCATTTAGATCAAATGTAATTTATTGTACGGAAAACATATTTCAAAATAAACCAAAGTTGACTGAAGATTCTTTGATACTTCGAAAACACCTGTAGAATCATGGGAGTTATTATTTTCATTTGTTGAAAAAATAGTTGAGTGCACTAATCGTTATATTGAAAAAGAGTAACAAAAATACCACCGACTACGAGACGCTTTACAGACCAATATAATAGAAATAAGGGGATTGTTGGCTTTATTGTATATTGCAGGATTGGACAAATCATCGCATACCAATGTTAGAGATTTGTGGCAAGCTGATGATATTTTTTGCAACCATAAGCTATAATTAGTTTCTATTTTTAATGCGTTGTCTTCGTTTTGATAATGTTATTGATCGAGCTGAACGTATAATTTAACCAAAATTGCCAAAAAAGCTATAACATTGGAATGTACGTTACAGTAGATGAGTTTTCGTGGTAGATGCTCATTTAAACAATACATACAAAAGAAACCAGCTAAATATGTAATCAAAATATTTTCTGCTGTTGATGCATACACATATTACACTTCCAACTTAGAAGTTTATTGTGGTATACAACCTCCTGGATCATATAATTTTTGCAACAAACCTCATGAAGTTGTAAAAAGAATTACTTCTCACTTACTGCATTCTGCACGAAATATTACGATAGACAATTGGTTTAAAAGTATTCCACTTGCAAAAGATTTATTATCGCAGAAAACAACAATGGTCGGCACTATTCGAAAAAATAAGCGTGAAATTCTTCCAAGTTTTATTTTAACAAAAAATCGCGAACACAATCCACAATTTTTGCATATCAAAAAAAGATGCCTCTGTTATCACATGTATCAAAAAAAAATAAATGTGTACTGGTTTTATCCACGCTTAATCGATCAGGTGAAACAAGGTCAGACATTCATAAAGCATTGACAGAAATAATTGAACTTTATAATAAATTAAAAGGGGGTGTGGATACAACCAACCAGCTATGCGGAAATTATAATGTTGCCAGAAACTGTCGCAGATGGCCACATGTGATTTTTTACTCAATGATGAATAAGCTGGTATAAATGCACAAATTATTCTTTCTTCCAATAATGATTGTAATACAAAATACAAAAGTCGCAAACTATTTTTAAATTGAATATGCCATCATTTTCACTTATACAGTTATTAATTGATGCGAAAAAAAAAACAGATGAATTTAAATTTACAATCAATTTGTCAAAAATATTCTAGTACCATAGAAATTACTTCTGGCCTAACCCCGAAAAAGAAAAAAAGTGAAAAACGATCTCGATGCCAATTATGCCAAGTGTCACAAGACCGTAAAACAAAGACATTATGCTTTGATTGTGAACGATATATTTGTGGAGAGCACACCATAACAGTTTGCACCATTTGCCACAGCGAAAAAGTTGCAATATTCCTGCCGATAGATCTGATTAATTGAATTAATTTTTTTTTTTTTTTAATTTCTATGAATTTTTATTTGTTTTTAGTTTGATTTTTTTGTTCCAATTTGTACTAAACTTTGTATTGGAGAAATCTTTATCATTAAATTTTATATAAAACTCCAAATTTTCATAAATTTTGATGCACTTTTACACCTGCACAAAAAAATGGAACTATGCATATGTTTCTTAATTTTTTTTTAACTTAAATATTGAAATATAACAAAAAAAAAGTTTTATTATTTGTAAAAAGAACTTATATTTCCAAAAAAAAAAAAAAAAGTTGTTTGGATTATTAACACATATCTATGTATTATTAGATTAAAGCACTTACGACAAAAATATAGCGCGAGTATCGAAGGGTTAAATATGTTGAGTTTTCCATTATCAAATAATAAATTTTATTTTTTGAATTGTTCTAACATACCTAATTAAGTTAAAAATAAAATATATTATTTGCTTTCAATGGTGCATACATTCAATGAACTTTGACATTGCTTGGTTTATTTGCTTTTCGAACTACGCAACAAAGTGTGCATTGGCCCTTAGCCGTTATTTCAGTTTTTTACTGAAAATAATGAAGACTCAATACAGAAATATTACTGTGAAGCATAGTTTTAATTTTGAATATCAAAATGCTTTACTTTTTATATAAAATTTCCAGAAAATACTCTGTGAGTTTTATAAACTGAAATGAACTAATTCATAAACATTTAAAATAATTTAAATTTATAAAAAATTTTTTTTATTTATTTAATTTTTTTTTGTTTTTTTTTTTTTTTTTTTTTAATTTATAGTTCTTTTTTAATTTAACAAATAAGAAGAACAAAAACTTAACACTAAATCAAAATTCATGTTATACCCTAAAGCGAGCTTACAACAAATCAGAATTAAAAAAAAAAATTACAAACAATTATCAACAATATTAGTAATGAAATT
>CAUJBZ010000231.1:0-35529 GCA_963082915.1 Dolichopus griseipennis
TGTTTTGGAATAGACTTGTTACTGGACGTTTAGAGTTCCGTTTAAGGTCCCCGAAATGCTTAAAAATAGCTTCATTCAAAATGGCAAAAATATATAAAAACGAGGAAGAGTGTGGTTATCCCAGAGTAGACTGTGTCAACTCTGGGATACCCGTATGACCGTTATATAAACATTATATCATTATTATTTTAAATATTAATTACTCTTGGCAAATTTTGAAACATACCAGCTTTATTAAGTGTGGTGTATTAGGTGTAATTTTGCAGTAATTTTGGCCATTACACTAAACTATTTTTGGCAAAATTTCATACACGCAGCTGTAACAGGTGCAGACTAATGCTCATATAAAATAAGAAGTTTATGTCAGCTACTCGAACCCACTGCAGTAGACCAACCAAATTTTGCAGAAACTTTGGCCATAAAGCTAAACTGCTTTTGACAAAATTTCAGACACGCTGCTATAATAGGTACAGAGTAATACATATGTAAAAAAAGATGTGGTATGGCAGCTACCCGAATCCATGAACCAAAATGGCTGGATTTAAATAGCGATGACGGCTATTGCAAAAAAACTAATTTGCGAAAATTTCAAGATCCTAGCTCCTTTAGTTTTTGAGTTATCGTGGTGACGGTCGGACAGACGGACAAACGGACGGACGGACATACATGGCTCAATCGATTTATTTTTCGATTCTGATCCGATCCATACTCTTGAGTCTATATCTATCCTTTGTAAATTTAAATGAGAATTCGTTACTTTGCTTATTTTGAGTACTTTGTGCATTTAGGCAAATGTCATAAAAAACAAGATTTCATTTCAACTGTCAAAGTTTTCGAAGAAAGTAAAGGAATGAAAATCTACATCGGTCCATCACCTATACTCACCTCGCCAACAATCTATAGTTATGGGATCAATTCCCTAACAACTTATGCAGTACCAATATTACGATTTAGGAGAATATAATAGTTACTGTTATTAGACAAGGAATAGAATCAAAATTGAAAATTGGGGTTATATAAATTGCATTTTGTAACAAATTGTAATCTCTTATGGTTGAGATGGAATAAATTTTCAACACCTTCATATTCACCTAATTAATGTACAATTTTAATTTAATTGAAATTTAAATAATTCATTATTAATTAACCATGTTATACCTTAATACACAAAACACAATTTCAGGAAATTTTTACTTATTTACTAGGAATTTATAACAATTTTATCACCAATTTCTATGTCACATTCTAAAATTTTATAAATTAAAAAAAAAATAAACCACAAATTCACAGCAAAAACGAAGGTGTATTATCTTAAATATTCTATAAATTCACCAAATAAAACAACGAAATTACTTTCAATTGAAAAGTCAAAAAAAGAATGATAAATAACAAAAAAAATAAAATTCCACCACAAAAAAATAATCTATTAATTTTATACTCTCTGGACTCCATATTGCATCCCTTGTTTTTTTTTTCACTGGGAATTGAATTGTATGTACATTGAATTTTTTATTCCATAATCAAACCTTAAGTCTTAAATTTTATTTTTGTTTTTTTTTTTCTGTTTTTTTTTTTGGGTTTTTTTTTATTTTCCAAAAATTACCATAATCATATCTATACTGAAATTCATGCCTGCAGGATTCTAACAAAAAAAAAAAATGTTAAATGAGGGGAAGAAGTTTTGAAATTGGTTAAACAATTTAGTGCGAAAATTTTAATGCATAAGTTGTGAATAAAATTTTGAATATTAATGATACAAAAATATTAAAGGTGAGATTTAATTTGATGTTCTGTTGTGTTGGAATAATGTAAGAGGTTTTGGGATGAAACTCTCAGTAAGCTTTGAACATCGATTCTTGGGGAGGTATTTGTTTTTTGATCCACAGAATGTAAAACGTATAACACCTTGAAGTTTTTTGAAAATATTCTGCTCATCATAAGCTTATCTAAATGATAGAAAAAGAGACAATATTGCGGTGAAGCTCCCTTCTCCACATACTTGCAAATTTTAAGTGCTTGGGTAATAATAAATACCAATTCAAAACTTGTCGATCACTAACTCTTAGTATCCCGAAGCGGTATATTACTTACAAAAACTTCTGATTAAAACTTAAATTTTTTTTTTATTTTCCTAAGGAAGGAGAAAGACTTTAAAAAGCATCAGAGCCGAGCCGGGTAGTTTGAGATTCCTACTCATTTAAAAAGCTTTTTCCGGAGTCAAATAATAGGATAAGCAACAAGCAGGTTGGGGCGCAGTATAATAGCTGAATATAAATAATGGAAAACCAATACTCATCAAAAGTTGAATGGAAACTCCAGAAGGTTAGGGAAATTTTCAATAAATCCCATGTGAGTTAGGAAAATTAATTAAAATTCTTAGTTCTGTAAAAATGATTTTACCCGACTAAAACAACAAGAATGAAAAAAGTTTTTAAGGGGTCAAACACAAATTAAAAATAAAATTTTCATGTCCCTGGAACTAAGGAATCAAATGAAAAAACTTTAATCTTACCTCAGGCTAAATAAGTAGAACTTCTTTGGCTCTAGAGCCTTTTACTTAGTTTTTTTTAGTCATTTTAAAAGAAATGCCAATGAAGTTAAAAACTATATAAATGAGAATCAATCAAATCCAAAACTTGTGTTAGACCAAACTATTTTAGGTGAATTGTAATACCCTCCTTAATATAATACATATAATAAATGCAACTAAGCAACCGTATAAATTAAACCAACCAAGCCAAAACCAACAAGTCAACTATTCGACTAAATTCACTGAGTTGTCGATTTTTTGAAAATGCAAAAAACCGAAAAAAAAATGGAGTGAGGAATTTTAGAGTTGAGTTAGTTAAAATTCTCTTTTCCTAAATTTTTCAAAATTTTACAGCGAATTAATATTTGAATTCAGAAAAATTACAAAAGGTATAAAATTTCATTGTATACAATTTCTTTTACCTCCTTTTGGATGAAATTTTGAATTCACCGTTGTGCGAAAATTTTTAGAAAAGTTGTATAGGTGTGGAAAAAATAAGAATGAACAAGTAATGAAAAAAACCAAAGGCTTTTAAAAAAGCACATTTCTAAAACTACACCAATATTTCATATTGTGTTTTGTGTAAAATAGTTATGAAAAAATAAAATAGTGATATTTTGATTAATTTATTTTATTAATTATAAATTATGAAGGCATCTATATTTAAATTATAAGCCCAATGCAATCAAGAAAACCTGTTATATTTTCCCTTCGAAATATAAATCCAAGTGCCTAAAGTTACTGGTTTTTAAAAATAAGAAATTTTAATAGCCCTTTAATGGAAAAGTTTCGAATTATTTTAAGTAAATTTTGTTGATTCTCAATGATCCAACACTCTTTTCTCATGCTCAAATATTTCAGATTCATGGAATTAAAATGTGATTTATAACAAAATCTAGATTTTTTCCTAAAATTTTATTAGGTATCTTAAATATTTAAATTGATACCTAAATATTTAAAAATTCAGAGACACTTTACTATTTTAAAAAAACCCTGTATAATTAAGAACAATCCTTAGGTTAAAATATAATGTTGGGGCTTTTTTGGTACAAAAAATTTTGACAGGTGTTGAAGTTACAACTGTTTAAAAATAACAAAATTTTAATTTTCGACGCCTCTTAGCTCCTAAACAGTGAATGTCACAAAATAAATGTTCTTTAAATTTTTGACTTTTAATAATTTCTGAGGATCCAACTTCTCCTAAAATTTCATGTTTCTAGCTTGAGCAGATATGGCGAGTCAAAATTTTTAAAAAAATTGAGTTTTGCATAACAGTAAATTAAAGTACCGTATGGCAACTCTATATATTTGTGAAGCATGTATACTTTACCGTTTGTGGCTTGAAAAAATACCGTATAAAACTCTTCTTATAACAGTTTAAATATTGAATTTTCCTGAAAATTGGGAGACTGAGGTTACGTAACGGGTCGGGCTATAGAAAAAGCTTCTTGCATTAAAAGTATTCATTTTGGGATATCTACATGGAGTTGAAATTTCGTTTCTTTATTTCAGATGGTGTAGAGGTTTTGTAAACATGCAAACTGAATGCCGAAGGTACAGACAGAGTAAAAAATGATAATGCAAATTGTTTCAAAATTTTTTAAAAATATTTTAAAAATTAGCGGAGGCTAATACAATGAAAAATGATTAAAGACAAAAGATTTTTTTTTTGTAAAGTCAAAATTAACAGTATAAAATGGGGGGGTTTTTTTTTTTTTTTGAATGAATCTGTGAATGGGGGAAATGAAAAAAATTATATTGAAATTTAAATCCTTCGAGATTTTTTTTTTTTACTGTTATATTTTCGAATTGTTTTATTTTTTGCCATTTTCTGGAATATGATATTCAATTGATTGTCCAAATCAAAAAAACAGGGTGTTAAAAGAAGAGAAAATTAAAAAAAAAACGTTTTTTTTTTTTGTATTCAGTAATATAACGGTAATCTTCAGGTGAATCACAAAATCGTTTTAGGCAAAAATGAAATTAAAAACAATTAGGTTTTTCGTTTTTTTATTAGATAGAAATTCGTTGATAGGACATTTGAGAATTGAAAAATTGGCTTGAAAATTGAAATGAATTAAAGAAACAAAATAAAAAAATGGTGTTTTTGTTTTTTTTTTTTTACAAAATTGATTAAATTATCATTTCATAATTAAACTGAAAAGAGTCAAGTTGTAATTTAGTTATTGTCCAAAGGTATTGTATTTAGTTAGTGGGAAATTAAATTAAAAAATAAATTAAGGAAAAAATTCCATTAATAAAAGAAAAGCGGTTTTTATGAGAGTTTTTATGAACAATAAAATGAAACAATCAATTAAAGTCCTGAAAAAAATGAATAGTTACTGTTATAGGGAATTTTAAAGTTCAGGAATGTTGTATAGATTTAAAATTCAACGTGGAATATGGATTTTTGGAACTAGTTTTTAAAAATAAGAAATTTTGAGATTTTAAGTCCTAATAGTAAAGTTCCGAATTATTTTCAGAAAAATAATGTTGATTCTCAAGGATCTAACCCTCTCTTCTCACGCTTCAACATTTATTTAAAATTTCGAATTTCTGTTGAACTTGGAAATACTTTCAAATGATGGCACTAAATGCCTAGGATTCTTAAGAGGTGTAGGAATTCAATTGCTTTGATATTTTAATTATT
Source organism: Dolichopus griseipennis (assembly GCA_963082915.1). Classification (NCBI taxonomy): domain Eukaryota; kingdom Metazoa; phylum Arthropoda; class Insecta; order Diptera; family Dolichopodidae; genus Dolichopus; species Dolichopus griseipennis. Next base: position 5,181 of record CAUJBZ010000231.1, read on the forward strand.
TATGAAGTCTAACAATTTTCCACAAAGGACAGGATCTTTATCTTCATAGAACTCAATATATCTCGCAATAAAATTAATAAAATGTCGCTATTTATGGTATTAATTACTACAATTTACTTAATATTTTTATAATATTATATAATTTTCATATATTTTTTAATATATTCGGTAATAAAAACATTTAAATTAGGGGTTTTTGCATTTCTCTATTAAAAATTTTAATCAAAATTAATATTTTCCATATAAAAATTTCTTAAATTAATCTTTTGACATTTCCAAATTCAAAAATAGTTCAATATTTTTGTTGTTGTTATTTCTTGTTCTTTCTTGTTCGCAAAATATTTTTTTATAGTCGACACATCTAATACAAAGCAACAACAAAAAAAAAATCCCGCTAAATCTAAGAAATGAAAAAAAAAAATCGTACAGTAAATTTTCGATATATTAACTAAAACTTTTTTTTAATTCAATACAATTCTTTAAAATTTTTGTATATCTTTTAAATTTATTAAAACTTTTAAAAATACCATAAAACTAATAAAAAAAATAATTATTATTTTACAAAAGAGCATTTTAAATATTGAAAAGTATTAGACAGTTAAAAACTATTTATACTTACATAATTATTTTATTAAAACTTTTGTTAAATAATTTTTTATTGAAAATTTTGAAAACCTTTAAAAGAAGGTTATACCTGTAAATTGTATTATAGTATTATAATATTTTCATTATTTTGAAAGTTAACTGTATTATCGTATGTTTTTTTGAGAACTTAGAAGAGAATAATTGAAATAATTTTTTTTTTTTTCATTAAAATTTAAAATTATCCTTTTCAATATTTTTTATTTTTAATCTAATTAATATGATAGATGAACAACAACAAGAAATAAAATCTTTAATGAGAGAATATTATGGGCGGAGCGGAGAAGTAAATGAAAATCTCATCAGTTTTTAAATAGAAAGAACATGTTTGAACAAATTGACCAACAAGCTTAGTTTTAATTTGGATTTCAACCGGTGCGGCTCTTTTTAAATAGTAAGTGGTTTTTAATATTAAATATATATATGATTAAATTATAAATTGTTAATATTTTATTAAAATTTTATTAGCTTTCATTTAATAATTTTTTTATTTATTTAATAATTAGTGTTTTAATATTAATTAATAAAGTATTTTATTAAAATTTTAATTAATTAGTGTTGAATATAATTTTTTTTTTTTTAATATAAAATTTGATTGAATTTAAATGCGTGTTAATATTGTTCGTTGCGTTCATTTTGTATTTAACATGCAGGAACATGTTACTTGGTTCATATGAAAGGAAAATTTCGAAATAAAAATTTTTAATGGATTCGTTAAAGGTTAGTTATATTTTTCAGTTAATTATATTTATTATATTTATTAATTTATATATTATATTTAATTTTGCGTTGCGTTCAAATTATATTTAACATGCAGGAACATGTTACTTGGTTCAAATGAAAGGAAAGTTGTGAAATAAAAACTTTTAATGGATTCGTTTAAGGTTAGTTATATTATTCAGTTAATTATATTTAATTTTATATTGAATTAAATTTGCATGTTAACATTTTTTGTTTTAAATACTGTTTAAAAAATTATTAATTAATAAAAATTAATAAATTGATAAATATGGACAACAAAGTTTGCAAAGTTTAAAAAATTTTAATTGATTTTTCAGTATGAGTTTTTAATGAGTTTAGGTACATTTAATAAGTTTAATATTTAAAAAAAAAGAAATTGATTGAATGAAGTACTGAATTCAGTTTAATTGAATTTAAAAAGTAAGTATTTTGATTTTTTAAAATGATAATAATATACTTTTAGTATATTTTAATATTTTTTTTAAATTTATTATATAGGTTCGGTTAATATAACTTTTGTTGAAGCAGATTGGTATCAAATTATTGAATATTATATAAGGATCCTTTGAAAAAAAAACTCAACCGATTAATAGTACATATTATTTCAACTATATTAATATCATAAGCAGTACTAAAGTTCCAGCAATTTAACTAATATTATCAAAAATTTTGAAAAAAAGAAATTCATTTAAGAAAGCTGTAAAAGATATTATCTAACACATATGTATATAATATATGAAAAAGGAATCAAATAAGGTTAGTTATATTTTTCATTTAACAATATTTTTTTTATGTTAACATGCAAATTTAATTACTTTTATTATATAATTTTTTTATATTTAAATTTATTATAAGTTTTTTTTTTTAAATTTTATATCTTAAATACACCAAAGTCTTTCAATCTTATGAAATATTCAAATTATTGTCTAATTTACAATTATGATTTATACTTTTTGTGAACAAATATAATTTTCATTAGTAACTATTTAAAATTGAAATACTTAGGTTTTTTTTATGTTATTTTAATATTTTGCTAAAATACATTTTAATTTAAGTTCTACAATAATATTCTGATTCATTTCCATTCTGAAGAATACAGTAAATAGTTTCATTCGAATAATAAATAGTTCACTCTAATTTTTTACAATTACCCATAAAAAATTAAAACCTTAAAATTAAAACTGTTTATTAAATTTTAAATTTGGTTATTTTGAAAATTATTCTTAAAGCTAGTTTGGCATTATTAGCACGACCTAAACATATTTTTGAAATGGTTAAGACCCAAAATATTGCTATATAGATAGATGTGCACTGTTTTTACAAAGTTGAGATAAGACTGAACTAAGACTTTATCTTTTTAAAATTCTTAAATAAACTAAAGGCCTAAGAAATTAAAATTGAAATTTAATTTCCAATTAAAGAATTTAGTCATATTAAATATTTGGTTTTCTTAAATCTCGGGTCCCAAGATCTAGCGTTTAAGAAGTAAGTCTTGCAAAATCTCAAATCCGACTATTGCCGGACTCATATAATTAAAAAAAAAATTTATCCAATTTTAAGATGTGAGATTTTACTAGCCTGAATTTAAAACGCAAGATTTTAAAATAGGAGATTTTCAGACGCAAGATTTCGTAGCCATACCATTTGCATCAATGTTCGTTTAAATCTGTGCTTTTATTTAGATTTTCGTTTTTTATGTTTTTAATTAACTCTTTTAATTAAAAAAAAAATTTTGCATTTATTTCATTTTAAATTTATTTTAAAACAAAAAAATATATTTCAATCTTAATTTATTTTAAAAATTTATGGTTATTTAGGTTTTTTGATTTAAAATTAAGTTCTTTGACATATATAATTGTTGAATAATATAATAAAAAATTTATTCAATGTATAAATTGGTTTTTTTTTTTTGAGTAAAAAATGTTATTTTGTAAATTTTTTTTTTCCAATTTCTAGTTCTCTTCTGCGATCTTCAAAATGTGCATCATTTCTTTTATTTAATTTTCTGTTTTTTGTTTTGATACGTTTTGCATAACTTTTGAAACTGTTTTTCATTATAAGTTTGCCTAGTCAAAATTTGGAGACCTCGCCATAGAAGGGCTATTAAGTCTTAAAAATTGAAAATTTCCTGTTTTAATAATTCGGTAACTTAGCCACCAGTTTATCTATTTTCAAAATTGAACTTTTACATTGGAGATCCCTAAAAGCCCTTGGTTTATTTGCTTTTCGATTGACTTGGTGAAAAATTAAATTTGATGGGTCCATAGTAGAAATTTGTTTTTTTTTTTTTATTTCAAAATGTCTATTTCATTAGAAGTCTGCCTAGTAAAAATTTTGGAAACCTTCCTCATTTGTAGGAGATATATTTTGAAATAGCTTGTATTCATTTCCAACTTAATAGAAAGAGCTCTAAGTCCTTGACATGCTTTTTGAATTTGCTTCTTATCACAAAATTATGTTACATGTAGAAATAAATCGCCCTTCGTCGCAATTAATATTTTTAACATTTAAGGGCGATAAACAGAAAGCTTTAACGATAAATATTGCAATATACAGGTTTGTAAATTAGATGTGTAACAATAAATATAACTCTGGATTCAGATTCTACAATTTTAATTTAAGAAAAACTTTAAATAAAAAAAACTGAAATTTTCCTATTTATTTATGAAATTCATTAAACCATTTAAAATTAAAACCAATTATCCCAATTGAACTAAAAAAAAAATCAAAATTAATTTAAGATATTAACCAGCCTAAAAGTTATTGATATATCTATATACATTAAATTTTAAACTAATAAATATATAAAAAACTTAATTTAGTTAATTTCTTAAAGAATTTTCATATCACAAAAAAAAAATTTCCAACAATTTTCTATAATAACTTCTATAAGTAATCGAGTTAAATGAAAATGTTCTTCGCAATAAACTACATTACCATGTCAACATAAACAACGCATCTTGCGTTCTAGAAAATATTTTAAAAATTTCCTTTTAATAAAAAATTTATTTTTTTTTTGTGGTTTTGTGTACAAGAGAATGCGAGGTAAGGCTTAAGAAAATTATGAATTTTCATCAAAATATATTTTCTTTGTATTCAAGTAGTATGTATGAATATGCACATATGATATGAAATACTCTTTTCTTATGAATTTGGTCTTTTTTCAAATTAAATTTATCGCAATATTTCAAATGAGCCTCTGTCTCTTTTCAAACCAATTTGATCCTTTTTTTAATACTACCCCATTACTTGGGACCCAAAAGTCGAAATGACATAAATTAAAAAACTTGGTCCGCAATTCTGTAGTAGAAGTGAAAAAGGAGAAAAGTATAAGTGAAGCCCCAAAAAACATCAACACAAATGATGATTGGTGCCGAGTTTAGGGCGTGCTTTTAATTCCAACTAATTTGATTTTTCTTGCCATATTCGGGTTTCACTATAAAATCTGTGAGTATCTATTTTCAGATATGTTAATTTAACTACTGAATCTAAAGAAAATGGGGGCTAGATTAAAAAGTGACAATTTAATTTGAAAATTATAGACTTTCTGAGTTTTTGTAAAAAGACCAAATTCAATTGTAAATCGACGAATTTCATGTGAAAAGGGACCATCTTCACATGAAAATAGCATATTATACTAAAAATTTATTTAAAAATTTTTTATATGGTGTGAATGAAAAATTGAATTTTTTGGCAATGAAAAGTATTTTTTTATTTGTTTTTCTTATTTTTTTTTTGCTGTTTTTTACCAATAATCAATTTCACTGATTAGATTATGCTAGAAAATTTTTCACAAGAAAAAAATAAAAAAAATTAATATAAAAATAAAAACTCCGACATATGGTTTGGCAGAAAAGAAAAAAATATTTCTGAGAAAAAGTTAAACGCAGTACCAAAAAAAATTTATAAAAAATCCGACTTCGATAAAATCTTTTTTGGAACCAAAATTTATTGTATAATATATATATATACATACATTTATATTATATACATACATATATGTAAATTAAATGTTACATAAAATTTATATGTACAGTATATGACATATCAGTATACATAAATATTCTTTATTTTTTGAGCAAAAATGTTTACACCTTTTTAATTAACTACTTTACTAATTACGAAGATCAGTTTCTGTCACATTAGAAATAATCAATTATAGAAACAAAAGGCATACTAAAGAAAAATTTATCTAGGGACCAAAATAGGGTACAAAAAATCCTTCTCAGATATGCTTTATCTGAATTTCGTCTTTAACAACGATTAAAGGGATGATTCTACAAAAAAGTTTCCAGAAAAAAGTTCCCAAAAAAAAATTCCCAAAAAAAAAAACATTTAAAAAATTCTAAATTTTGAGGATGTATTGGAAAAATACAATTTTTGTAAAAGTCTAGGAAATAATGGAAAACCCAAGTTTGGGTATTAAAAGTCCGAAACACTCGCCAAACAAATTAATTAGATTCCTGATTTAATAAACATTTTCTAAAACATTATAATTCAAAATCTCACATATAATAACATTTTTGAAATTTTACAAAAGTTTACATTTCACGATCTTAAAATCTAATCTACAAAATTGCGTCTCATAACATCACTAATATATTATACATCTAAATATTCAATAAGAGAAGAAGAACTTGATTTCCTCGAAAATTTCTATTTACGCTCCTTATTTAATAAAATTTTGACCAAACCAAAAAATGAAAAAAAGTTCTAAAATATCTGTTTGAAACTTTGAGGATCTTTTGCATTTATAAAAGGACCCCAAAGTTTGAAATAAATTTTTGGAACTCTGTTTTGTTTTTGGTTCTGGTGACTTTTCGTTCAGCCTTAAAACATAATTCTTCTATTTAATTGTTTGTGTTTTGTTGTCTAGTTTAGCCTGGGTGGTGTTGAATGTACCCGACTACACCCCCAATACATCTCAAATTTTAGGCATCTAAAATCTTATCTAAAAAACAAAGTATCAAAGACACGAACCGATACCAATATGTATTTTAAATTGACTAATTTTCGAAGTTAGCAAACTAAAAAAGTTTCTTTTGTTTTAAATAATTTTTTTTTTTAAAATTTTAAGTGAATATCGAGACATAACATGGTAATAAAAGGGTTAAAAGTAGAAAAAGAATAAAAACTGGAAAAAAAATATAAATTCATTGGGAAAAAACTGAAGAGGAAAAGATTTTTCAACAATTTTCTAAGTCATTTTTTTATTGTGTTTTTTTCTTTTAATTTCTTTTTTCTACTATTTGTGGTTATAGGTTGCGCGTTTTCGTTGTCATTTGCTTATTCATTGTAAAAATATTCTTTGTTATAAGACAGGGGTTTATATAAATAATTTTTTTGCGTGCCAAACTTATTAAGTTCTATATTGTATTAAATAACACTTGGAATTACGATATTTCAGCCACAGCCAACTTAATTTCTTATTCTTTTAAGAATGATTTAAGTCTAGATTAAATTTGTGAACCTTCGAATGGTTGATGGGTATTGAAGGAATATTTGGTTTTTCATGAAATATTTTCAAATAATACCCTTTTTATTTAAATTAAATTTTATTTAATTAAATCAGTAATAAGATAATATTTTGTTAGATACTGCTAATCAAACCTTCAAATATCGTTAGAATGCTTTCATCTACCAATTAAAAGTATTAAACTTTAAGTTATCCTATTTATTTATTACCTTCTTACTTAATTTCTTAAGTCCCACTAAATATAGCATTTACGTATTGATAATCTTAAGGCAAATGTCCTGAAGCGTAACTAAGTATCCAAGCAACCTGCAGAAATAGTAGGGTTTCTATAAATACAACGAAATAAATCTTAAATTAAACTCAAGTCTTAACTAATAACGTTGTAGTCAAGACTCAAGTTTTAATTAACAACTTTCTGACAAGAAAGCAAACTAATACGCTACTTAAACTCACATCTATAGACAACCGAGCCAGAGGTTCTAAAACCAATCAATAAACTAGTCAAAGTCTTAACGATGATGGTAATTGAAGGCATTCAAATTTTCTCTAAATTACTTTATTGCATGCCCTATGCCTTTAATAAGAGTAAATTAGAGAAAAATAAACTGAAACACTTTTTAGGTATTTATGGCCCGAGTAAAAATGTTTTTCACATCTCTATTTTTATTTCATTGAAAAATTCTAAAATAAAAAAATGAAAATTGAATTAAAAAAAACTAGTAAAAAATACAAAAATAGTGAAATAAAATATTTTTAAGTTAAAAAAAAATTGGTAAAAGGTTTTTGTGGCTTTGTTTTAATAGTTCCACTATTTCGTCTTTTAGTGTTGTGTCAAAGAAATAAAGAAAGTAAAAAAATAAAAAAAACAAATTCAACTTTGAACTATAAAAAAATAAAATTCTTCACAACTATTAAATTTCGCCAAAAAAGATTTTTAAGTTTTTAACCATTTTTTTGGCATTTTTTCAAAAATCGTTTTTTTTTATAAAATAATTCGCATATGGTATAAAGGCACCATAACTCTAAGAATTTCTATAATATAAAAAAAAAGAACAATAATATTAAATATACTAAAGTGATTCTTAAAAAATTTAAAGTATTGTGAAAAATGCCATATATAATATACCCGTATTTTTTAAGATCATACAAAAATGTATTCCTCTATTTTAAATAAATTGTGCGGTTTTTAACATTCTTGAATTATTGCATCCATTACCAAGAACTAAAAAACCAAAAACACTGTAGTAAAATATTTTATTTTTTAAATTTTTATTTTACAGAGAAATTTTTTTTTTAAATTTTCTTGGGCTTTGCTTATTTTTAATTTTATTTAAGCTAAATATAGTTATACCTTATTGTAATATATAACTGTTTATGTAAGTAGATACTGTGATATTTATTTACCTAAGTGTTTCTCTAATCACTGGTTAGCATAAAGTAGGATAAGTTAGACCCACAGAAATTTGTAAGAAAATAAAGTGGAAAATTAAAAAAAAAGAGTAACAGTGTAGTAGAGTAGACTGTGTACAACTCTGGGATATCCCTATCACTTGGGTTTTAAAATTTTGCTATTTTTAAACACTTGGAATTGGAATACGTGGTAGTTAAGCGGGAGACGCAGACACAATTTTTGAATGTCGAAACAAACCATTGAATTGATTGAATAAATAAATTGGACCTTGACTTGACAGCTTGAAAACTAATTTCACATTTTCAAATAAAACAATTGCTGAAACTCGTTCTTTCTACTATTATTTTCTTGAAAAAGTGAGATTTGAGCTTAAGCTCAGCTAAATGCACTCGGCTGAAAGTCACACAAAGAAACTACTAAAAAAATGACTAAGTTAAGGCTCTCAAGTTTTTGAAAAAAATTTCTTTTCATAACTGTAGCAAGCTATTGACGATTAATAATAATTAAAAATAACAATTAATCGTCAAAAGTTAGAAAAATAACAATTTTTTGTTCATTTTCAATTCGCCCTTCACCCACCTTCATCTAAAAAGACACTAACGGGCCACCCTGTATATTTAATAATGTATTACCCAATAATGAAAAGTATATCATATTTAGACTATCAATTTAGTAATTAGGTACATTTATTATCCCTATACATAGTTTTAGACTTTAATTCAAAGGCTTTAACAGCTCCACCCTTAACTTTCGATTCCATACTTCAAAGCTAATAAGCCGCTGAGAAAGTTAGGGGGACTTAATCAATTGTGGGCAATATAATCAGAAGAAATTCGATACTACCAATTGGGGAATTGATTTTCACGTAAGGTTACCTTGATCATGTTTTTTATATTTTCAAAAAAATTTTCATGAAATCGCATTAAATATCGCATTAATTATAAATTTAAGTATTAATTAATTTAAGAATTACCATGTAATTTTGTAATATTTTTTTATTTTAATTTTGCCCCAATTTTGACGGAAAAGTTCTATTCTTTGATCTTAATTTTTTTTTTTCAATATAGAAAAGTAAAATTGAAAATTATCTTGAAATACTTAAATTTCTTACAATTAATTTTCAATTTACATTTGAATTTCTATATCCGAGTATATATAGAAAGGTAGAATTTTTTAATTATTATTGATTTTTTTTATATGCCCTTAAAAAACTTTATTAAATTATACCTACTGGTTTATGATATAATTTTAGGAAATTTGGGAAATTTTGGGGAAAATTTAAACTTAAATTCAATTAAATTAAATTTATACTTTCATTTACTTTTAGAAAGTTATAAAAAAATTTATTTTAGTCTTCTTTTTATAATATTTTTATTTGATTATTTTTTTTTATTACAGATTTTGTATAAAAATGGCTAGTAATTAATTTGAAATAACTGAATTAAAGGAACCCATATTAATTTTTTAGGGTATCATTCAATTTTCAGCCTCAGTTTTACTTAAATCACCAATTTTAAAGTTTTTAAAAAATTCTTATATATTAAGTTATACAAGATCTACTGAACACTTTTCTGGGCCTTTCATTTTTGGAGTAATTTACCCAGTAAATCCCAACAATATTTCTATACATATATATGATTAGATACCTATAGCTATGATTGGACTGGGTATTTTTCATTTCCTGTTCTTCTAAATCGTATTTTTCTGATAATTATACTTTTAAAATCTGCTTTAATAATTTTTTTAAAGATTGATCCCGCAAAAAATTAACATGAGTCCTTTAGTCAAAATAAACATTCAGGACATAGAAATCAAGAAAAGTCTGGACAGTGTTCATCCAGATTTTTTTATTAGAATTTCATAAGCTTTAGAAAATTAAAGTGGGAGTGTTAAGGATTGGTTCGAAAATCAATATTTTAATAATTTATTTAAGGAAAGTTGCGGGTCTATTTTGGTAATATCGACATATGTACGAAAAACCTCAATATTAAATTTTTTTTTCCCAAAACCGTTGTCCAATTGATTTCCAAACCAATGGTTAAATTATTACAATAATTTTGGAGATCAAACTTTACACTAGATAGATTTGGACATCCATTTTACACTAGATCAATGTCATTTAGATCAATTGAAAGTCACTTTAATACAATATAACGTAAAGTTCATTACAACTTCCCCTTCCCAATATACAATATCAATTGCCGTCACTATTAATTAAATGTCCTAATTTTGTATTATCTTTTGTTTTCACTGGCTTTGACAACTTCGATTGATTCCATTCCATTTCCTTTGAATTATTTCTTAAATGAGACCTGAAATTATATATCATACTATCGTTTCAATATTCAACAGAATATATGTACTATTACATTTTTTTTTTGAAACTTAAATTCTTTCCTCCAATTTTTAAGATTTAATTATTTCAATTTACATCTTTGTTTTTTTTTTTATCTAAACGAGATGCTCACCATCACAATTTTCAGATAAAGTTGTACATTTAAAAAAATTAAACAAAAGATACAAATTAAATAATTTTTTATTTTGTTTTATTTTTCTCTTTCTATTTTTGTGTTGCTGTCTGTTTCTTTTTTCTTTTCAATTTGCCCTCAACACTAAATGTGTACAGATGACTGAAATTAGTATAAAGTGTTAAAAGCCAGCTAATTATTTTGAAATCTTTATTTTGATCTGGATGTTAAAAAAAAAAAAATTTTCACTGATGTTTTGTGAAATTAAAAAAAAAAATAATGAAAAGTAAAACATGTTTATAGACAAAAGTGGAGAGAAGGGAGAGGGGATTAATTAAAGATTTAAATGATATAGACAGAGAAAAGGAGAATAAGATAAATAAGTACAACAATTGATAAACATTAGTAATATGAAACAAGATAGAATAATGATTTTGCGGAATGTCCTCTTTTTATCTAGCATTAGTTTTTTGAGATCTTTTACCTTTTGGACGTCGAAATTAACAGAGACCACTTTCTTTTCATATTCACAAAAATAAGTACATTTTTATTATCAGATCACCTCCTGAGAGTATGTATGGGGATAACTTGAAATTGCAAGACTCATTCTTAAAAATTTGAATAAAATAAAGTAATTTAAATTAAATAATTCTAATTAGATTCGGCTCTTTTAAAATATTTCAGGCTCAGTTGCAGTTATGCTTTTAGTTATGTTAATATTTACCTAGCTAGGATTAGATTTTGGTGCAGCAAAGATTTGATAAAATTTAAGGATTATAATATGTACAGATCTTTATATAAAAATTTATAGTTTAACTCACGATTACATATTATACTAAGAATTAGCATAAGGATTATAAGTATTAGTATAAGGACATTTGAGTTTACAAGGTTAGTTATATGTTCCTGCAGTTCTAGTAGAATTTTTGAGCTTGAGGTTCAGTTAAATATATATTCTTAATTGTAAACCTGTTTAGTCTTAAGGCTATGAAAACTATCAGAATTCTACTTTTCTTCCAATTAATGTTCACTGAACTGCAAATTGTTTTAGAAAGGTATTTTATTTCTAAAGAGTTTTTAAAAGGTACAGACCTTGATAGGTATAATTGAGAGATATTTGCAGAGCTAAAATAATATTCGTACAACGTTCGAATTCTTGGGTAGTTGTATTTTGAAGATATTAAAAGATTCAGATTCTACAAAGTAAGGTGAAACTCAGTTGTTATAATAATTAATATTAAAGATTTCAGTTAAATCAGAACTATATAAACTACTTTAGGGTCCAAGTCTTTAAATTTACATCTATTGCAAGTTAACAATTTCGTTTTTTCATAAAACACCAAACGGAGACGATTGGGTTCAAATCCTAGTAAAGTGTTCTTTATAATCAATTTAAAATTACAGAAAGTGCTTTCAGTTTTATTATTTCTTAAAGAAATATTAAATAAAACTTAAATAACAAAATACAATTACTTAAATTAATTAAAATTAAATCAAACAAACAAAAAAGAGAAAAAAGATTTTCAACCTAATAAAATAAAAATTTTTTTAAGCGTTTTTCATTGTAAAATCCATTAAATTCATTACAAAAGAAAAAGCATTACAAAAAAAAAGTAAATTTTATTAAAATTATTTCATTTAAACTTCTTTTGAATTATACAATTTAATGATACAAGATACAAATTGTATTTTTCCTCTCTTTCAATTTCTGTTTATATTTTTCTTAAAAATATTTTCTGTATAGGTTCTAGAGTAGTAAAATTCTTTTGTAATAATTTCCATTCTTTAAAATTAACTTTTAATTTCAGTTTTTATCTGAAACGAGGAAGAGTGACTTTTTACAAAATTTCACAAATTTGAGATACTTTAATCAATTTACTTTTCGATTCTGATCCGATCTCTTCCTTTTAATTTATAACTAATCATTTAAATAAATTATTCTAATAGGAATATAATATTACCCCCTGTTTCAACATACAGACAGACTTATTAGCTTAACAGGTGAACAGTTAGCGCTTAAAAAAAAAAAAACAAATCTAGTATTAAGTAACAAGCCCTATTTGTACCTTAAAAAGCTTTTACAAAAATCATTGCACAATTGCATTTTTATATAATTATTTGTATTAACAGTATAATTGAATTTTTCTCACTATTTACCTTTAGAGTTTACTATTTTTTAGAATTGACAACATTTGAAAGTTTGATTTAATGTAATTCAAAGATTATCTTAACAGATCTTATTTCAATCTCAATCTTAACATTAAACCATTTTTATCCCAATAACATTCATATATAGCTAATATATTAAAGTAATTTTAACTTTCAATGGTTTTAAAACTTCGAACTAAGAGCAGCTGAACTTATGCCATTTTTCAATGGCAACCATACCGTATCGTATCACATCATATTGAAATCAAAGTGCTTGCAAATAAAATATGGAACAAAGATTTAAAGAAATTGAAATTCCAGCTCCGTAACGAAAGATATCAACGGTAACTTAGTAATTTCTTGAAATCCTATAAAATTTTTAAAAACATTAAACTTAACTTCTTTAAATGGAAAAGAGAAGGGGAAGGGTATTTTAATTATAAAATTAAAATTATAATTACAGAAAAACTATTCAATTACATTTTGAATGTCTGTCCCCTATTTTAATTTTCAGTAATTAATAATAGAATTTGCAAATCAAATTTAATTAATTTTTCAATAAGATTTAAAACATTGATTTAAGCCTAATTGAAAATGATTCTAGCAGAAAAATGTGTATAAACATAGAAAAATTTTCCACTTAAAAAAGAAGTAACACAAGAAAAAGAAGAACGCAACATCTACAACAATAATAAAATGAAAAGCGAACAAAGAAGAAAAGAAAAAGTGTATATAGAACTAAGTACTGCTGATTTGCAAATGACTTGGCATAAAATTTGCATTATCCTTTTTTCATTAGTTTTTTTTTAATTTTTTGTCTCTTTCCTACAATTTTAGCATAATTTTCCATTTAACATTTTATTCATTTATATACTTTGTAACATTGTAATTTCTGTTTTTTTTTATTTAACTGGTTTTGTTTCGAAAAATTTTTGCGAAGGTTAACATCTTAAAATAATGACCATTTTTAGTTTATTTTCATTTTTCTTCTGTGTCATTTTCCTTTTCTTACTTTTGAATTTTCTTTTTCGTTTTCTTTTTTTTTTTTTTTTTGGTTTTTGTTTTCCTTTTTTTTTATATTTTATTATTCTTGAATTGTTGTTGGTTTCTCTTTCTTTTCTTGTAATTAGATTGATGAAATATTTTATGATGTAAATAAAAGGGTAACAACGAACTATATGTACATAAGTTATATATTTATATATAAGTATTCATATATATTTGTAGTAGTGTTTGTAGTACAGGAACCCTCTTTTTATATTATAATGAAATGTTTTTATTCCTATGAGGTTTTAGAATCATTAATAGATACAAAGAAAATCTAAGATTTTTATAGATTTTTTTATTTTTACTTACAAACCCATACCTCGCTCTGGAATTAATAAAACATTCAACATATTAAATACTCTATAGTCTACACAGCAATATACTTGCTGGTATCGTGAAATAATCTCTAGTGAAATAATAGCCAAATTCAAAATTAATTAATAATGAAGAGTTGGAAAAATTATATTATAAGGATAACTAAATACAAGTTGGAATTTTACATTTCAGGTTTATGTAATTCAGAATTCTCTTAATTTCCGTTCAAATTTTAATATACTTACTGATTTTCAAAATATGGGTTACTTCAGTTTTCTAACCCCTCACTAAAACTTTAGTTTTTAGTGAAAATTTTTATAAAAATTAATTAATTACAATTAAAAATTAAAATGAGACAAATAATATATAAAAATTATAATATAAGATATTTTTATTAATTAAAATTATAATATAAAATATATATTACCCGAAATGTGTTTTTACTAATCAGAAGAACATATGCATATGTTGCTTTAATGCAATAGGAACTTATCAAAAAGTTCTATGTTAAAATAATTTGATTACTTGATTAGTAATCAATTGTTTGTGCTTTAGAAGCAAGGACCCTATTGCATCAACCAATTATCACTTATTACTTTGCAACTTATCATTTAATTTGCAAAGTTCCTGTTGCACCAAAACATATTCGATAAGTTCTCAAACAATTTTCAATAAGTAAAAAAAAACTCGCTTATAAAATTTTAATTGCACCAAAATCTAATTATAATAAGTAATAATTTTTTTTTACAACTCTATCAATCCACCCATTTGCCAACTATCAAATGTGGCTTTAATTTAACTTATCAATAAATGATTATGTGATTGCATTGATTTGTTGTCTTATATTGTTCTGTCCGTTAGTTTCAGACTCCCAACAATATTACCACAAACTCAAATTAAGTTTATAGCTTTAAGAAAAAGTAGGTTTTTTAAGGACAAATACAGATTTTGTCAAAGATAAATCAATAAATACACGAACCCCTGTAAGTAGGATTTTTAAGTGGGGTATTATTTAAACAGGATTGTTATTAGAAATTAGTAATACTGAATTTTTGAGTTTTAATGAAATTTTGAGAATTTTGAATTTACTTAACCGAGAACTGTAAAATTTTAAACTTGGATCACTGTACGAGTATTTAGTTATCCTTTTACTAGTAAAATTTATTATAGAAAATGTTCAAAAAAAAAAAAAAATTTATAATAAAAAAATTATTTATTTTAAACGACCAGACTAATAAAAGGGTTTAAATTGCTTTATACATACATATAATACACAAACACATATATTTTTACTATAATATATATATTTACATATTTCATAAATTAAATCATACATACATACAAACATACAAATTATCATTCATTTATATGAATTGAATAAATTATGGTTTATAGCCTTTCAAGGATATTTTCTAATAACGAAAAACAACAACAATACAAAAACAAAAACACATTAAATGAGCAAAATAATTTTAGTTTTTGTTGTTTTTTTTTAGAATTATTTTAAGTTCTCATTTTTGAGGCACCCCACCCTCCATTAAAAAATGTAATACAAATTATAATAAAGTTAAATAGAGAATAGATTTCCAAAAAAAAAAATTTGGTGTTTTTTGTTGTTGTTGCAAGAGTAACAGACAGTGGGTGAATTGATAGAGTATAGAACAAAGTAAAAGGATGACAGTAAAGTAAATTTCCTTGGAAAGGACTTAAGATACAACAAAAAAATGATAGATAAGAAATAAAATACAAAACAAAAAAAACGAAAAGAGTAAATGAATATTATATCTTAATAGAATTTTGATTTATAATTTAATTTGTTGTTGTTGTATTTTTGATTTTTTTTAGGTATGAGATTTAGTTTATTTTAATAAGTGACACAAGGACCTTATAAGCTGCTTAATGTCTATCTTAATTTCTATTTAAAAAAAAAATGAATTTGTATCTTTTGTTGTTTTTCATTTTTGGGAAATTTTGAATACTTCTTTGTCCATTAAAAAATATTTTTTAGGAAAATAACAACAAAATTATATTAAAAATTTTATAATTATATAAAACAAAGTTAATAATTAAGGATCGGGTTAAAAGGTATTTCAGAAAATATTGAAGATAATATTGAAATTTTTTGTTGTTTTTTTTTTGGGGACATGCTTTTAAATATTTTCAATACTCATTTAAAAAAAATCTTTGTTTTTACTTGTTTTTGTTTTTATTTTATTATTTTTTAAATCTAAAAATTGTGTTTTTGAATTAAAAAAGGAGCTAATTAGATTTTATTAAGTATATATATATATATATATAGATATTTAAGATAATAATATTCATTATTATTATTATTATTATTATTATTATTACTATTAAAATATTGACATTAACACATTAAGCATAAAATAAATGTCTTGTTCTCAATCTTTAATGACATATAAATTAGAAATTAATATGAAATAATTTATATTATATGTATCTTATAGATATAAATATTTAGATATATATATTATTATACATAGAAGATATTAATATATAAGATATTCAGTTTTTTGATAAATTAGTTTCAATATATTTTAAGAAAAAAAAAAAGAAAAGAAAAATGTCAAAAATTATATTAATAAGAATTGAATATTGTTGTTGAAAAGTCATTAATTAAATTATTTTAATAAATGTTGAATATTATTTGCATAATTTTAGGATGTTATGTTGTCTTTTTTGTTCAATATAATTTGTTTTTAATTTAATTTGTTATAACTTGTGTAAGTTTCAAGAAAACTTTTAAGAAATATATATGTATAGTTATAAGTATATAACTATGTTATATATCAATGAGTATATAATTATAATTTTTATTTGGTTATGTAGATAGAAAGAACAATCTGGAATTTTGGAATATTTATTTTGATCCATAAATAAAAATTTCAAAGATTTGATTATTAGTTCTTCGGAAGTGTGTGGAATCAACCTGAACCAACACAGCTCATACTATTAAATAATTATATATAAAATTTTTAGTTTAAAACCTATTTCTGAAGAAAAATATTCTTGAATAGGGGTTGTAAAGTTATTAAATTTTAATTAAATGTATGTATGTGTAAAATAGCACATAATTAAAAGAAAAATAAGATACTATATATCTATCTATTTATAGAATTAGTTATTAATAATTAATTTTTATTATTATGTTTTTAATTTCTTAAAGTGAGAGTAATTTTTTTTTTAAAGATAAATATCGTATCAAAAAAAATCTAGTAGATTTAAAATCATTTTTTAGACATCTTCAGATAGAAATATTTTCACAGATTCTAGAAATATTTTGTATTGAACAAATCTATGTCTGTACTAAAAAAATTTCATAAGGAGTTTTTTTTTTAAAACATTCTTTTTTCAACATTTTTATTTATTTTTTATCTGACCAATGGCGTAATGGTAAAGATGCTCCCTTACATATGCAAGGTTTCGGGTTCAAACCAGATCGAGTCAGATCATATCTAATAAACAAAAATCGTAAAGTTGTATAATTATGTTGTAATATTATATTGTAAAATAAAATAAGATTTGATAAAAATATAATATAAATAACTCTTGTGTAAGATAATAGATGGGGCACAAAATTATCATGAGTGCTTTGATATTCTTATACAATATCTACAACCGAGTAATTAACGGCTTAATTAATATAACAATTAAAGAAACTCAAGCCTAGCCTAAATTGACTTGGTGAATTCTTTATACTCCTTAAAAAAATGAAAAAGGAATTAAAAAAAAAAAATTTATTTAGAAAACTCGGTCCCATGGACATCAAATTAAAATTTTGTTGTTCCTCATGGTTTAAAATATAACAATACTAAGTTATATAAAATACTTAAATATTAATTATAATACTATACATAAATACAGAAGTACATATTTAAATATTATCTTCATTATGGATTTAACTATTTTCAAGCTGAAACTCTGCTTTTTGGAACTAGAATTATAGAAATATGAGAACTCTTTTAAAAATTTCGTGAAAAAAAAGGGTTTTTACTGTCTTAAGAAAAACCAACAAAAATTATTTTGTGTTATTAGGTTCTTAGTAGATTATATGGTTTAATATATGATTAATTGAAACGCCATTTAAAATAAATTGTATAGATGTATATATATAGATGTATGTATTAGTTTTTTATCATTTATCTTAAGAGCAGACTTCTTTTAATTTAAAATTAAATATTTTCTTTAAATCTATATGTTTTATAATTTATCTTATGCTTATTTAATAGAGGTATGGTTTCATCAAACCTTTGATTGTTAAATTAAATATACATGGAAAAATTTAAAATATATATTTACTTATTTGTTTATTTGTGGTACCAGACAATAGTTAATATTGCCCGATAAGGATTACCTTTGCCAATTTGACATTTGGACTTGTTATTAAATTATTGTAATTACCCGGGACTTTTCGATTGAAAAGCGGCCACTTTACCACTGAGCTATCGATCAGATCATGGAATAAAATATATGGATATAAATATATAAATTATATTTAATTTTTTTTTTGAAAGTAAATAAGTTGTTTTATAGAAAACATATATTAACTTAAGGGTTTTGGAACTGAACTTAAAGTGATGGGTTCCAAAATTTGTAAAGCGGGAATTTTTTCGGATTTTTTCTTATGTACTGAGAATGAAAAAATAGGAATATCTAAAAGTTTGTTTTCAAAAATTTGTGTAATTCAGTAGTTATGTGTAGCGATCCAGGGTTGTAGCCTTTGTTTTTTTATTTTTATTAATATATTTTGTGTTTTATTTTTAAAAAAACAAAGGCTACATTTGAATTAAAAATATTTGAATTAAAAATATACCGACAAGTTTGACACATGAGTGTTCTTCAAACTGTCCTTAGATTTAATGTCTAAGAATTTATATCATTTACTTAATAGATATTATTATACTTAAGGGTAAGACAATTTTTAATTATAATACATTTCTTTAAGGCACAATATTTATGCCAACATATTAATGATTTCAGGCCAACTCGTTAAGCTGATATTAAAAAATCATCTCAAAACAGAGCTAGATGAAAAAGCTTTGTAGAAGCCTTACGCTCTTAAGGGGAGAGAATAAGGATAAAAAAATTAATAATCAGTTATCTTTGTTTTTACTCAGTTAATAAAATTAAACTAAAGAGTTAATCATTAAGATTGAAAATTAAAAGTAAAATATATATAATATACCTGTATATCATAGGTTCAATTTTACAAGTTGAATCATATATAATTCAAAATGTACTTGTAAGTTCAAAAATCTCATTTCACACATTAACTCGTATAAGTATTTTAAAAATAAATACTAAATAGATAATGAAGTTAATAACCCAAAATGTTGTATTAAATATTTTGTATGGCAGACACTAATATCCGCTATAAAATCTATTACAGAATAAAACTCACTCTTCCATTTGGTTTTTTTTTTTAATCTTAATACCTTATTGATGTCATTATTATTATTATTTGTTGTTTTCAATTTTTGTTGTTCTTTTAGAAATTTAATCCTTTAAAAGATGAGATTTCAATATATTTTCATTTTAATCCTTTTCAAGAAACGGAAAATGAAAAAATGTGAAGGGGATTTCCCCAAACTACAAAAAATTTTTTTTGAAAAATGAAAAAGCCAAAATTAAGTATATAAATATGTATATATATATATATTTAAGAAATCTTTTAAAATAATTCTCGAAAATCATTTAAAATTCATTAATATTAAGATAAAATAAATGTATTCTGTATATATATATATATATTTATAATATATATGTATTTATATATTTATTACATATCTCCAGATTTTCAAAAAAAAAAAAAATTTTAAGTAAGAAAATGAACACAGAAAAAAAAAAGAATTAAATCGTGATATTGCAAATATGTCAAGGATTTAATAGTGAATTTTTCTTTGCTGTTTTTTGTTATTTTTTGTATTATATTCAAAGACACTCACAAAATTGAACTTTTCATTTATTTAATCTGTTCCTGCCCCTCTTTTTCCTATTTTGTGCTCTCTTCATATACTTTATGAAATATTTTGTGTTTTTTTTTTAACTCTGACTTGTGCTAAGGACAAGAGTAATATATCTTGTGTTTTTTTTTTCTTGCTTTATTGTATTTTTTTTTTTTTTTTTAAATAAATAGCTCTAAACCCTAAAAATATTTTCAAAATATACACACGTTTTTTCGTTTTTTGTTTGCTGTTTTTTTTTTTGAAAATTTTATAAACCCACATAAAATTGCAGAAAATATAGCTAGTTAACTTGATAAAATATCTACAGGATGGATTAAAAATTTCGAGTTGATTTTAAAAAAATTTAATCTGTGTATTAGTTCTTAGTGAGAATATGAAGTTGAATATAAGATTTTGAAATTATTAGGTTACTGCATGCAAATTGGAATTGATTGACTTTAGAATGAAGATCTTAAGTTTAGTTTTATAATGATTTTACATTCCAATTAACCTTTTTGAAGTCAATTCCACCTTTTGATTGCAAATTAACCTTTTGTATATTAGTTTATGTGTTGATAGGGATGTGTATTTGGATCATATTTAATTTAATAATATTATTTGAAACGTTGGAAAAGCATGACAAGATAAGAGGAAGTAAAGTTAATGTTAGAAATGGTGGAGGAAAAAAAATTGTTTTATTTTAAATACTAATTTTATGTAAAATTTTAAAATACATTCAAAAAAGCTGCACCGAATTTATCTAAGTAGTTTTGTGGTTTAATTACTGAGAGCCTATTTTCAAGCCTAACTATAGATCCTTATTATAATAAACGTTCAGCTCGTTTTTGAGAATAGCGATAAGGGAGGGAAGTTTCAATAATATGGACCTTACCTTCTTAGGTAATAAAAAATGAAAAGTTCTAGTTCAAAGGCAAGAGCTATTGCGATTTTATTCCACTTATCAATTTTTCCAATTTTTTACCTCAAAGAAGCTGTACGTATATTAAGATGGAGGGTTACTAACAGGTTTTAACAAATACAACCATAGTCTTAAAATTAATTTTTAATTAGGGATTAACACTACTTATATAAGCTCTTCACTTGCTCTAGCATTATATGCTTCCACTCTAATTATTCCATATAAAAATATTTCTTTATAGTTACTTTGAACTCCGCATACTGTTACTTGAAATAACAAGTGTGTTTAATAAAATAGGAATATCCTTTATTGGTTGGATATTTTCTTTATTTTCGAACTATTCGGAGTTCGCAAATCTAATGCCATAGTTAATTAATAGAAAAAGTTATAATGTTGGAAGGTAACTTGCTTCTACATTAAAGTCACTAAAGCAATAAGTCTATTTGTTAGATAACTTCAAAGTCTTATGACATGTAGGTTAAAGCAAAATAGCAAAAAAGTTAGCTTCTATCTTTCTTAATGCAAATTTCTTCAATTTCTCTTCTCAAAAAATAAATATCTTCAAATTTCAACTTCTATTACCAAGTTTTTATTACTCCCTGCATTTTTAAATTCATCTATATGCAATTTATTTATGAGACCAAACACTCAAATAGATTCTAAAAAAAAAACTAGAAAGCTAGAGAAGAAAATCCACTCAAAAATTGTTCTGCTCATCCATATTTTTATTTTAATACACACATACATTCGTGTACATTAGATATCTAATCAAAAACAATATATACTGATTAAATGATTGTTATACTTGTCGAAGCTAAAGTACTACTAAACATATTACAACCAAAAGCAAAAAACGAAAAAAAAAATTAAGGACATTACCCATCCTAACTTTGTTTGCGCAAAAATAAAAAATTAAAAAAATAAACAAAAAAAATACAAAACTAAAAACCCTTTGAAAAGACAGTGTCATTATAAATAGCAGACTTTTCGTGAATTGCTTACATAAAAACTTCCAATACACACGCTAAAAATATATTTGTTTGTATTTTTGGTCTTCAATATATTTTTTTTGGAAAAAATTTTTTCAAGGATCTTTTGAAAAAAGAAATAATAATAAAAAATTGGAAGCAATGTAAATCATAACTAAAATAATGATAAATTCTATTAAAACTGACTTTTCAATATTCTTTTAAAAGAATTGTTTTTTTTTTTATTTGAAATTTAAACCTAATAATAGAGAAAAATTTTTAAGGACATTCATGGTAAAATAATATTTTTAAGGATAATAAAATGAAAGTATAACAATTGTAATTGTTTTTTTTTTCATTTTTTTTTTTGAAAAATCTTTATATATGTGCAATAAATTATTTTTTTTTGGAAAAATGAACCATGCTAAATAATAAACAAAATTCTAAAATAAAATACATAATTCTTTGTTGTGTGCTTTTATATGAATTGAGATTTACAAAAAAATTTTGGACCAGAATTGGATTAGAATCTAGAATTGTTGAACTTAATTCAAAATTATCTCTTGAAATGTTTGGAAAAATCTTTCGAAAGAGTGAAACAGTCAAAAGAGTGTAGATTTATAGAATCATAATTCACTTCGTTTGACAGGAAAGTTTTAAGATGCGGCTTATTATTTACGCCTCCGTATCTTATAGATTTTGATAAATTACTAATGGCTGAATAGTACAGAGGTTAGAATATAAACTATTCATTGGAGGTGTTCACTTGCACAATTTGGATTAGTTAGAGAGGTTAAAGTGCTAACTACTCATTTGTAATGCTCCATTAGTGGGATACAGAGGTTAGAAGGCTAACTACTTATTTGAGATGTTCAAATTCGACTTTCAGTTGAATTGAAAAATTACTTATCTGATTTTTGATAGGTACGTCTATTTTTGATAGGTACTATTCGTCATTAAGTTTAAATTAATCGAATAATATAAGCATAGTAGCATAGTCCGAAGTTCCAAAAGAATTATTTACAAAATATGATTAAATTGGTGACGTTGACTTTAAACTTAAGTAGATATAGTTAACCAAATCCGAGACTGATTCACTCACATCTTAAAAAAAATTAACACTCAAAAGGGCTATAGGAGTATCAATTTGGTCGCCTCTAGGTGAACCTTTATAGCTTTGAGCCTCTCATTGCATACAAAATTTCATGCAAAACTATCATTAGAATAAACATATATATAGGATATAATGTACATATATATAAAGGATAGTAATCACAAATAAGAAAATGTAATTTTAAAACAAAAATAGATTTCATATAAAATAGGATTGATAGCCCTAACTAAAATATAAGATAAAAATTGAGAAGCAGCAGGAAGAATTTAAATATCTTTCAACTTTTTTAGAACAAAATAAAAATATTGTGTAGGTGTGAATTATGAGTAGGTGTACTTCTGCCTTTGCTTTCTAAAATATTGTACAAAATTATTTTAAATACTGAATAAAAATTGTATGAAACAAAAATAAGTATCTGTAGTTTTATTAACCCCAATAATCTTTCAAAAAAAAAAAAGAAATAAAAGAAAAAATCTTAGAACAAAACAACAATCAGAAAAAAAATTTTTTTAAAAAAGTGCTCTAAGCAGGCAGGCAAGGAAATAGAGATCAGAATACCGGAACCTTTAATAAAAACAAATTGGTAACATTTTTCCTTTTTACATTTCCTTATACACTTACAGTTTATCTTACATTTACTTACTTTGTTTTTTTTTTATGTTTCATTTCAATTTTCATTTGTTTTTGTATTTTGATTTTTTTTTGTTTCACATTTATTATTGTTTTTGTTTTTTTTTTTCTATCTTATTCACATGGTATTCTAAATTCTTGTATGTTATTTTAGAGCATCTTTAAGCCTTTAAATATTCGTACTAAAAAATGGTGTTAAATTATGAATGTAGAGATTTCTAAGGCATAACGGTTTATTTTTTTTTCTTATTTTTGTTTTTACACTATTGAAAAAAAAAAACAACAATAACAAAATAATGAAAAAAACAAAAATGAAACTAAACCCAGAAGGAAGTAATATGTAAAACTAAAAATAGACAAAGCACATAATATATGTGATATGTGAATTATAAAGAAACAAAATAATAATATTGAAACATAAATCAGGATAAATAAATAAAATATATATATATATGCTAAATATATATAAAAATAAGGAAAAAAAAATTAGAGGATAAATGGCGTCTAAATGAAATATGTACTCGCATAAGGAACTCTACTTTAGTATTTCAAAATATTTTTTTCACTAACTATTTTTTTTTTTTACTTCCTAAATGAATATTCAATTCAAAATCTCCTAAAATTTTAACTTATTTCAAGATAAAAAAAAACAAGTGATGAAAAAAACCAAGGGTTTTTAAAAAAGTACATTTTCAAAATTATATTGTGTTAAAAACTCAGTTTAATTTTGGAAATATATACTATGGGGGAATAATTCACTGCTTACTTGTAAAAATAGTAAATTTTTAATTTTTAAGTCCTAATAGCTCTTGAATGGGGAAGGTTACTAAATTTCTCAAGGATCTAATCTCACTCACCACCCCCTCCCTCCCTCCATTTTTGTAGGTTCTAGGAATTAAACCAAAATTTGGAATTTTACTTAGAATTTTACTATCTAAGCAAAAATGGAAAAAACTGAGAGACACTTTCTTCAATTTAAAGAACCGCTTTTGAATTTAAGAAAAACACTTAACATATGTTAAAATATAATGTTGGACCTTTAAATTTTGTATATTAATAGATAAAAATTTGGACAGGTATTCAAGTTACAGGTGCTTAAAAAAAGCCAAATTTCAATTTTGGACCCCATACAGCTCTTAAAAGAGGGGGCGCAACAAAAAAATTTTCTTAATCGACTCCTACTAATTTCTGAGGATCTAACATCTCCCGGTAAATTTTAATACCGAAAGGTAACCTTATACATTTGGCTTTTAAAAGCAGCTGTCTTTTACCGTTTTCAGGTTGAAAATATACCTTATAGAACTCTTGTTATAACTATTTAAATATAGGGCTTTTTCCGACTTTGAGGGGCTGTAGCTCCGTAACGGGAGAGGTAATTGAAAACAGTTTTAACATTAAATTATTTTTATTGCAATACCTACCCGCTGCTAATATTTTTTTGTCAATCGTACGTAAAAAGGGACGGACGGACGGACGGACAGAGTGAAACTATATAGGTACATTTTTACAAAATTTTTTGAAAATGTACTAAAAAACGTATCCCTCGTTTTACGTTCTTTTTTTTGCTGCTATATTTTGTTTTTTGATTTGTTACCGGATTTAAGTCAGAGTTATAAGAAATAACACAATACAGTCGAATTTAAGCAAATATAAATCTTTAAAAACTTAAAGTAGATATAAAAAAAAATTAATGTAAAAAGTCGTCCTCGGCTTTGCGACAAAGAATAGTTGGGTCTGAAATCTTGGTTTAATAAATCTTGTTTTCACAAAATCTCGTTTTAGAAAATGTTGTTATTAGAAAATTCCTTTTTTTATATTCTGGAAAGAGTTTATAGTTCTGGTTTTGTATCCAATTCAAAATTCCTTAAAAACCAGATTTTTTAATTAAAAAAGAAATTTTCTTAAACAGCGAGATTTTTTAATAAAAAACGAAGTTTTCTAAAAACGAGTTTTTCTAAAAACAAGATTTAAAAGAAAAGATTTACTAAACCGAGATTATGGAAAGCTCCCTTCTTGATAAGCTTGTAGGAACAGCCTTTTCTTTATATTCTCGTAATATTTTAATTTCATCTCTTAAATGAGTAATGTGCACTATATTTTAAAAATGTTTTCAATAGTTTTAATAATATAAGTTCTACTGTATAGTGTACAGTATTTTCAATTGATAGTTTTTGTTATTTTTTAAAAAGAAATAAGATTCATTTAAATTGAAAAATATTAGGTATTAAGGATAATTCAAAATAAAAACCTTTTAATTTTCCTGGTTTATTTGTTTTTTTTTTTATGTTGGTTAAGGTAAGAAAATTATTTTAAGAAAAACCACTAAATGGAAAATTTTAACACTTTTTCAAAAAAAAAAAGAAATAATTTTAAATTTAAACTGATTTTTAAATTATTTATTTTAATTTATAAATAAAATTTGAAATAAAATTCACTTAAAAAACCAGTTATTTATCATTGGAAAACCAAAATCGAAATTTAAAATTGCAATAGAAAATTTAAATTAAAATATTAAAATTTATAAAGTTTAAATTTATGGTTTTAATTTTTTTATTAAAAGGTTTTATATTTTGCAAATTTTAAATTTTTTGAACAATTTATTAGTGTTATAAACAGTTTTGGTTAGCGGCTCAAATTTTGTGAAAGTTGTGTGGGATTTACTGAAAACTGAGTTTTAAGGTCTAATTGAGTTTTTAAATTTTTATTATTATCCCACTCAAGTCGTATATTCAGAACCAAAGTGGCCTATACATGGCTTTAAGTCAACTGTTCAGTTTTACACGAGTATTTAACAAACTATTGACTTATTAACGCATTTGTGTATGTGTGGTTTTCGTTTTAGGATTACTAAAATATTATTTGAAATAAATTCATTGTTATTAAGCTATTTAGTAACTGTGCAGAACTTAAAATGGTCATTGAATCTTCTCTCTTTCTCTCGTTCCTACAAAATCAGTTAATAAGAAAGAGAGTATATGAAACAACGAGTGAAACTGTTCCTTTTAGATTATCGGTGACTTGTCTGATAATGTCAGGTAAATAACTTGAGAATTAATTTTAAGGTTTTTTAATTCTCAGATCCTTTATTTAATATATAGATGCTATTATCTTTTCATGGAAAACCATGGAAGTTCTTAAAGAAAAAGGAACTTATAAACTAATTCCTTAGTTTTTGTGTAATTAACTGTTTAAGGTAAGATTCTAGGAGAAAAATTACCTAATTAGACAATTATGTCTATAATTGTACATTTCAATTCATTTAAATAACATGCTATGGTACTTTTTTTTTTTCTATTTTTCATTTCAAGGACAATTTTCACCTCACCTAAATAAAAAAAAACATAACAAATTGCTTTTCAAACAAAAAAAAAAAAAATATAAGAAAAATTAAGATAAATTATATGTTCCATCTGGATAAACATAAGTTAAAAAACAATAAAACTGAACTGAAAAAAAAAATTTGTTTGAGAAACAAACAATAAATAGGAAAAAATATAGTCCTCTTTTTTTTTTTTTTACAAGATTATTAAAATGATTTGTTAACTTGTTTAAGCTGTTAACCCTTTTATGCCTGATATTTTTTTTTGTGTCCTACTCTATTTTATTTTCTCATTATTTTTGCTAAAACTTGTTTGTTTTGTGACCTAGTGTTATATTATATATTATGTATATTTAATATTTGTATATAAGTATAATATATTATCTGTTATACTTAAACAGTTTTTCTATTTTAGGATAAAAGGGATATGAATTGTTTTTTTTTTTTAACATCAGGACCACATTATAACTTTTAAATGATGATATTATTAGTATGAACTATTTGTAACACCTGCTTTTATTATGTTTCTTTCAAAAAGTATATTATATTTCATTATAAAAAAAAATTTTTTATAATAATAATACAAAACAATTTATATTTTTTTTTTTGCTTTTGTTTTGTTCCTTTACACATTATCCTTTTCTACGCAAAAAAAGAACAGTTATAGCAAAAAGTTTTTAAAGATAAATTATAAAAATTAAAAACCAAAAAAAAAAAAATATGAAGGTTAAAAACAAAAAATCAAAATAATAAAGAAAAATCGTTGTTCTGGTTTATTATAAGTATTAGGTTTTTTTTATTTGGTAATATAATTAACGAATTTGGGCAAATAATCGCAGGTTGATGAAAATATTTTTGTAATAAAAATTAAAAATTAAAAGGATATCAAAAGGAATTTCAGTAAAATAAAAATGAATAATTATTTAAATTTATTCTTATAACTCACAGTTGAATATAGTTGAAATGAATAAAGAACAGTTATTATAGTTTCCCAAATTCTTGAATTCTATTAAAGTATAATTTCTTTTTGTTGGCTAGCAATTTCAAAACCTTATTGACTGACTAAATAAAAAAGTGCAGTATAATTTTATATATACCATTCGTTTCCACTTAGCTTGTGTCACTTAGCTTCGCTCGTTAATCGGCAACAGCAGTTTATATTTTATTATATTTAGGTATGGCCTTCATACCTAAATGGCCAGGGCCATCAACTGTAGAAAAATTTCTAATTAAAAATTAAAAAAAAATTGCATAATTTTAGGCGTTATAAAATTAATTTCAATATATGAAAACATTTATAAAACTTTTAACAAACAATTAACAACAATTAAAACATAAAACAGGCAATAAAATTATTAAAACATTAAACAATGTTTATTAAATGAAATCCACATAACATGTTAACATTTAAGTAAAAAATAGATTGTACTTTTACATATATATGCTAAATATTAAAATATTTTATTATATTTATTATAAATAGGTTACACTTTTTTTTTATTAAATAATTACATACACGTTCATGTAGTTATGAAAACAATAGTAGGCAATTAAAAATGAATAAAAAAAAGTGTTTAAAAAAAAATTTGTTTTTTAATTTATATTTTTCTACAACTTTTATATAATGACTGTTCTTTTTTATAGAAAAGTTTTACATCCATAAAAAATTAAAACATATACGTACTTACATCCATAAAAATTATCTAATTGAAAAAATGTTCAGTTTATAATATGAGGTATGAGATATATATGTATATGCATATATTTAAACAATATTTACATGATAATAATTATAAAATCTCTAATTAAATTAATGAACTTTAAATTGAGTTTCTTTAAATTGCTTTAATTAAATTAATATACATACATTTTTAATTAATTTAATTATTTTAATATAATTACTTAAGAATTAATATTTGAGAAAAAAAAAAATGTAAAGAAAGAAGAGATTGTTTTTAAATTTACATTTTTTATAAATTCTTAAATTATAAAAAAAAAAAAATTTATAATAAACTAAATAAAAGAAATATACTTCAAAAATATTTTTAAATTCAGTTGTTAATTAAATTTATTAATGAACAATTTTGAAATATTGGAGTCGCTACACATCGATGTCATTTTAAATGTTCGTATTATGAAACAAGGTATAAAAATCGATTTTCAGATGATTAAATAGAAATAAATTTGTCAAATATTTGCGTAGACGATTAATTAGATAGGTCTAATAAAGGTATTACCCTGAAGGTTCATGAAATTTGAAAGATTTTCAATTTGAAAGAAATTTGCTAATTTTCAATTGTAAATCATTGAACTTATAATTATAACAGCAACTGATGGATAAAAGAAACCTGTGGATAGTATTAGTGTCATATCTTAGCTTACAGGAGTCCAGTATAGAAAAAATGAACTCCAATAATCTTTTCATTAATATGTAGGCTAGTTTTTGAGTGGATTTGGCTGTCATTTGTTTAAGGCTTATATTTAGAGCAACACAACACACAATTTAAAATAATATGAACAATGAAATTTATTCAGGCCGGTTTAATTTAAGTACAAGTGCTATTATCAATACAATTACCTGATACTCATTACTTTTTCAAGTACTCGAATTACTTAGATTTCAATACTTAAAAAATTTAAGAATAAGTAAGAAAATCAAGTAAAAATACTTTTAATTCTCAAAAGTAATTAAAATTTTAGCTTAATTACTTTTATAATTGTTTTTTAATACTTAAATATTTTTGAGTAATTAGGTATCAAGAATTCAATAATTTTCCAATTATTCAAGTATCCTAACATTTAAATATTCTAACTATTTAATATGTTAGTACACAAAAAAATGGTACATAACTACTCTTACAACACTCTCATTTCAAACCACTCAAAATGTTACCATATTTGATAAGTGAAATAAATTCCTTACTATTATGGAATAGCACAGAATTTTTCATCAATTTCAATGATTGATTTATGATTCAGTAATTTTAATTATGGAGTTAGAAAATTGTTATAAGTCTTAAGTTTTACTTTTTCAAGGTTTTGTTCTGCGAATCGAATCAGATTCGAATATTTTATATAAATATATGTATATAAATAAAATGGTATACATATATTCAAAATTTTCTATTAAATTTTAATTAAAAATTTAAATTGGAAATATATACATATAATATATATGATTCTTC